>JAGTTH010000299.1:0-101805 GCA_022606485.1 Agraylea sexmaculata | reverse complement strand
TAAAAATGTTCAATTTACGAATCGTTAGTAAAATATTCTAGTCTATTTCTAACAACGTGTTTTCAGGTATTTTAATTATGAATTACCTTCGATTGGCTAATCGATGAAATTCTATTAGAGTTTATGATTTAAATATAAATATAAAATAAATTGTTTAATTCAAGGACAAATATGACGTAAGAAAACAAGGCTTTCGTTACAAAGGCAAGGATGCTGTATTAGTTATATATTTTATATCAAGCGTTTCTCGTAAATTATCTCTTTGGGAAATAATCTGTCCGTAATGTAATAAAATGTGTGTAAGGATAATTTATTTCAAAGGTCTCCTCTCTTTGAAATTCTGTTTGAAAATAATAATTGTTCTAACGATATCAATTGTAATATAATATTTTGTGAAAGTTTTCATGTTCACGGTTCTGGGGAAAGTTTATTCTTGTGCTACCGTGAAATTGTTCTGAGTAAAGGTAGTCGGTTAGAGGGAATTATTTCACCTTATTTTTACCTTGTTGAATCGTAAACTCTAAACCGTGGTCTGTTCTTGACTTTTGCCCTGAGCTGTTTTTTTATAATCGGAAAAAACGTTTTGAAAATTGCAGGAATGTGCCCTTTCAAGCTATTCTTCTTTCCCTTTCTGCGAATGACTATGAAACAATATGAATACATATTATATACACAACATCTTAAATTTATTTAAAAAAAACATTTTCATGATATTTTTAGACATTGGATGTGGGATTATATTTTAGTAATCAAATTATCAGTAAAGTCCTAATTTATAAATTTAATTAAAAAGTAGAATATAATTGGTTCAAAATGGTTCCCGATTTTCAGGATTGTGGTTTACTAAATGGACACATAAAGTAAATGAAAATTGTAATTTTAAACTAAACAGTCTATTTTCTACAATATCTCATATTTTCAAGTTACAAGTTATACTCTATAGGACTTAAATAATTATTCAGTAAGCTTCTTGGATAATAATTATAATGTGATCACCAAACAGGCATAAACACAACAAGCTCAGAAGACTTTTTTATAGAAAAGACTAAACTAATAATAAAAAGGTTTAAAAACAAAAATGCAAAGTACATATATAAATATAAATTATAGTATTAAATCCAATGTAAAATAAAATAAAGTAAGGTGTAGGAAGAAATAATTTAAATGTTACTATGTAAGGTCGCTCCTAAACAAGCGGTATAGGTGGCAGAATTGGTGGAAAAGAGATCACCCAGGTGCGCAAATTCGTTGCCAAGTCGTTGTAGCTTATTAAGAGGAGAATAAAAGAGGTAGTTGGATGAGGAATACTGTGGATAGAATGGAAATATTTACCACACTCGTACTGTTTATCTGTCACTTATATAGTCTTTCACTTAATATGGTAGAAGTTGCTTGAAATATTCAAGGAAAAATAATATATCATTATGTAAATAATTTACATGATAAATAAGGTTGTTGATCATGATTGTCGAATTATCGAACATATTGTATGAAATTTTATGAATTACGGTGTTGCAAGTGACCACAGCCCGCGTATATGTATAATATGCGCATGAATTTTGAGAATGAGACACTACAGAAAACGACATTGCAGTAAAGTAAACTCAGTATAATATGGAAAAAAATATGATAAGGTTTTTGCATTATAAAGGAAAAATCTTATATAATTAGGTAATTTCCTCAAGTCAAATTAGTTTGTAATGATAATAATTGCAGTACATCCATCAGTGAGTTAACGAGCCTGTTCAAAATATGAATGATGGGTTAGAGTTTCTTTGTGAAAAGGTGTTGTTGTTTATTCATTAATATTAACGGCGGTAATCATGTTTTCAGTGGTCTCCTGGTCTTGGATGGCTTTCAGCCTGAAACCTGGACGAGCATTCAATAGGAGCCTTTGTTAAACTTTACCACCCACCTGTCCACCATCATCCATCTTCATTTCAGGACACATTTTTGAACACTGTCATTCAAAATTCTCACGACGAAGAGTGAAACAAGTATTACGTTTAATAGTATTAACTTTAATAAACGAATAATATATTATTTTCGATATAAAACATCAGCACAACTCATAACAATTTAAGTGCATTTTATTTACTACTAATATTTTTTGTAAAGATTATAAAAAAAAACGTGATTATTTACAAGCTATTTTAATATACTTGAGAGAATATGTTAGAGAGGTACAGTATACGAGATTATTATCTAAAAATAAAACATGACAAGATTTTGAACTAGACAAATGAGACAATTCTATGTACTTGCTACTAATGTTTTGAGCTTCGTTTTTTTTATTGTATCTAAAGACTATCTGATTCTGGTAAGAATTGCTGTTGGGCAACAGAGGACAAAGCCATATCGATTGGTTTTGTATCATCGTAAAGAGCAGGAGCCTCACAAAGAATTGCAAAAGTGCCGACAATAGAAGCTATGGTGAAGATCCATAGGAAGAGACGATCCAGCACCATGGCGACGAAACCCCAGTCTTGATCTTCCTGTAATTTAAATTTAATTTAATCGAAGAACACGTGAAAAACATGTTAATACTCACGGCATTGAATTCATCTTGTCTCTGCATGTGATGTTGAATAAACATGACGTTGTGTATGGCTTTTTCCAATTCAAAAGGATATTTCTTCCTAGGAACTACATCGCTTAAGGAGTCATCAAGTCCTGACATTACACTTGGAAGACCATTGTATCCACCCAAACCACCCAGGGCACCCACTAATCCACTGAATCTGTGAGAGGAATTAAAATATGTATCTCATCATTTTTGGTTTATTGATATCTTGTCATTTATTGATCTAATTTATTGTTAGGCTAGACACTACAATCTAAAAAGACAACATAATTTTTATGGGTAAATATGATGATCACTAACCTACACAAAGTATATACATAATATTATTATAATCACACTTTTTATTTTTAGAATTTTGGGCGAGTTAAAATACTATTTCAATTATAAAAATAGTAAAAACATCGTCAGCTGAATCTAGCTCGAATTAAAAAGTACACTAAATTTAATTTCCTGAATTGACGAATGGATACTGACGGTGATGATATTATTTTTTTTATTTATTATAAACAATTGTATCTCTTTTTACATGTAACAACTAATGAGTGCTGGATTATCATCATTTTGAATTTGGTGCAGCCTACATATATTTTTGTATAATAAAATAAAACAAACACATTTTTTTGTTATTTAACTGGTTTCTGAAATAAACGATTCGAACGAGCTATTCCCCTTTTATATATAAAAAAATCATCATAAAAGCGATGTGGCCAGAGAAGTGCCTAGCTCAAACAAATTTTGTAGTATTCTATTATAATTTCTTATTAAAGCACTTAAATTAATTAATTAGACATTATAATTAATCAAAAGTTGTAATACTGCTTCTCTTCCACCTGTTATATCGCTTCGTTGCATTCTAGGGGGAAAATTTATAGATTGATATACACATAAGAGATAGGTATAATACTATGATATTCGTTTGACTTTGGAACATCTCTGACTGTGGCCAATCATATTCGTTAATGTTATGAAATATTAATATTTGAGTTAAATTGGTACCTGTTTGTAGCAGTAGTGGTGTGTAATCCATTACATCCTCCAGGCATATGGTGACGTAGAGATTCTGGACTGGAAGCATTGGAGTTAGATTGGGCCTGAGCAGCAGCTAATGCATCATTGAACTTGTTCTTCTTGGCATTCCTTCCTGGTATTTTATCAGCGGCAAGATCCTTTAACAAGTCTTTGGGGACCCTCATAAGAAGCAGTTTGGGGAGTTTCTTTATGAAAAACTTCCTAACCCAAGGTGCCATTTTGTGAGTGCTCGGCTTCCTGTAGTGCACATTCAGTATGATGATGGTAATGACGACACTCAGTCCGACCAGTAACATAGTGAATAACAAATATTTGCCCAGAAGTGGTAGTGCCAGAGATGTCGAAGGGATAATTTCAGATATGAGCAAGAAGAACATGGTCTGAGATAGAAGGATGGAAATGCTCAAAGCTATCTTTTCTCCAGAATCAGCAGGTAAGTAAAATACCAATACCGACAGATAAGAAATGCCTACACAAGGAACAATCAAGTTTACCGTGTAGAATAGAGTCTTCCTCCGCAGTGTTATGTTGAAGAATATATCTGCGAATGAAAACAAATTAATATTAGTACTAAAAATCCAAATGTCGGTTTGATCAAAAATTCGTAGCGTATAAGTTTGTGATCCGGAACTAATTCCGTAGTTTTGAGATATGCAATGGCGAAGTTCTCTCATCTCTTCGAATTCAGCATCACTCACTTTTATGACCAAATATTATACACTCCAGAATGAGTGCTTTGCTACTTTGAGACTCGAATGGGGACTTAATTAAAATAAAACCGCATCTTGAACAACGGTGTTGTCGTATACAGAAGAATACTTAATTTGACTAAAGCTATGAAAAATATTTTATTCTCTACTCAAGGTTTGGACGGCAAACAATCGAAATATTTAAATGAGGACAAACATATCACATTTTATGGGGAAAATTACCTGCAATATTAAAAGGGTTACGATTCGACGTAAGAACCACCCCAATTTCAACTTATTATTATGCATCGGCGGGTTGTTCTAATTCTGAATGGAGTTTATTTGGACGACATTGGAGTGCCAATCAAACTTTAGAGAGACGAACTTTGACAAAAGTAAGTTAATTCGTTATGTAGAGGAAGTGAGAGAAGCTCTCCACTTTATTATGTAGTTCGAGGAGACATTTCGACTTTTATATTATTTCTACACTCTTTGTTCGACCTTAATAATTTTACAAAATAAAATCATTGTGTTCAAGGACTGAATCTGAAGTAGTAGGGAGAATACATTTTTTATATAATCTAATCATATTATATTATCATATCTTTTGTTTTCTAATGTACATCCCCCAGTAAAAGTATCTAAAATTGTAAATAATAAATACCAATAAATAATGTCAGATTTATGCATTTATAATTAATTATTTAAACCTAATATTTTCTACAATGTTAGGCACTTATTTAAATTACTTTTAAATTCTTTGTTGTTAAATAAATAACCCGCATATTTGTCTATTGAAGATGTCGTATTAAAGCAATGGTAGTTGAGCATACAAAATCCGTATATCTTAATTTAATGAAGCTCAAAGTGAGGCGTGTAATCCTTGGTATAGTCCTGTCAATAGCAAGTACTATGTCAGGACTGTCACTACTGTCATGCCTGTCGTCATCCATTGGAAGGCCTTCTAAAACAATCCCGACTACAATCATCATTGGGTGTTAAATTAATTCGAACCTCCCCATATCACCGCCCTTTGCTACGAGTACCTATTCTCCGGAAATAATCCACGCTAATAAGATAATAAATTTTACACGCCCCATTTTGAACTTTCTAGAAAGGCTTAAAATCGGCACAAAACTTTATACGGTCTTAATCTGAAAAAGCCCTAATCGGATTGTATTTTTTCCCGTTTACTTTGGCTTTTTGATCGATCGTAGTGTATTTACTGGGAGAAAGGCGCGGACGCGATAAATTGTGTAATTCTGTTATCTCCGCCCGACGAACAAAAAGAGGCTTTATTCACGAATAAATAAATAAAAGACCCCTTATATAAACACAAACTACGACAAGAATAAATGCTATAATGTAATAAGTTAACAGAGCTACAGTTGTCGATAGTTATAATACAATATCTCGCTGATTGGAAATAAAACACATAAGAGAAGTCTACTCTATAATATTGAATGTCGTTGAGTTAAGGGTTTTAATACAAGTTTACCTGGATAAGGCTCCTGACAACACGGATAGTATTTTTCATGTCTTTCAGCAGGAACACCCAATATATCCCATTCCACTGAAGGATAATATTCACGTAGTTCGATGCCCACTTCTACTTTGTTGTCTCCTGGCTTCTGATTTATGTGTTTCAGGTCGATCTGGAAACAAAGTTTACAATTTTTGTTCAAGTAATAACATATAAACCGTGTACAGATAACATTTTTGAAATATTGCCAACGCGCCCTTTGCACAATTCAATAGTTTCGAGTCGAAAATGAAAAAAAGGTGTTTTGATAAATAATTTCACGAATTACATCCTCGTCGATTGACGTATTTTGTTTTGAGAGAAAGATATTGTTTTATTGTTGAATGCTACAAATCAGAGTTTTGTTCGTGCACATGTCAAATATAAATTCAACCTATGCTGTTTGTTTTCATCAGTACATCGGAGATTTATGATTCTGAAAATATGCAGTTTTGGATGCAAAATGTTTTGTAATAAATATAATTTAAACATATTTTATTTGATTAGTTCAGCCACAACACATCAACTGTATTTATTACGGGCATAAATGTAAGATTTTATTATTCATAAAAAATAACGAGACTGTTTGTTTACACCTAAATTAAACCGATAACCGGTAAAAATAAATTTTCACTGAAAGTTTCCGTGAAATCATATCCAGATATTTTTTTTTAATATAAACGTCATCCAAACTGAGTCAATTTACTTTTCTTCTTGATTGTGTGAGAGTAACATAAATAGGCAAGATTAATACATAGTTACTAAGAAATAACCTGTGAAATTGTATCACAATCGTAAAAAATAAAAGTTATCCTAAAAGTATTACCAAAAACAGTTTTATATTAAATAAACGAAGGAATGTGAGAGCTTTTTACAGAAAGTAGACATAAAACAAAAAAACGGTATAAAATAAAAATATTGTGAAAGTAAAGTGTAGGAGGCAATATTTTAGGCATGTACTTCCATATAATGTCTCTCCTACACAAGCCATGTAGGCGGCAGAATTGGTGGAAAAGAGATCATCCATGTGTCCGAATTCATTAGACTCTATTCAAAAGAGAGTACTTTATTAAAATTTCTTATTGTTAAAGTTATGCATACAATATAATGTTAATTATATTTAAAAAAATCCCAGCTTAGCGAAAGTATAATTTATTATATGTATTTTCACCGATAAGTATAAATAGCATTATTTGGGAAAGATATTATTGGTTACTATCACAAAATTTTATTCTAAATTTGAAGTTCTCATAATAATCCTAAAAGCTTTTGATTAAGCTAAAACAGTATTGAAGAGCATCGAACCTGTAAATAGTGTACCAATAGTGAAAGCCAGACTGTCGACGACCTTATATTTACCACCATCATTCATCCTCTTACTAATTTAATATCAACATTGTGATACTTTATACCTAATTTTAGGATAATTATGTATTACATTTCTACTTTTAAAGAGCCTTGTATTGATTTTGAAAGCGCAGTATAAATCAAATGGCGATCACGTTCCCAAAACGGCTCCCCTCGTTAGCTCAGTGTGCAGTGAATATAATATATTGTACAAGCTATAAGCAGTTGTCGGATAAGTTATATAAATGGATAGTGTATAAGTTGGTGTAGTGGTGAAGTGTTAGATGTGGAAATGTATGTAAATGTTTGAGGGGCGGCTTCAAGTTTCAGGGGTACATGCATACATACATACGTGTTCGCCCGATACTATTTCGATAGTCGCTTTGGCTATCTCATCGATTGCTTTATATTTTATTCAGACATTTGTATTTATATAAAGAATTGAATACACGAGTGTAAATAATAATAATAATACATTTCAGTACGTAGAATATCGCCGGTACGTTTTTATTTGATGGGGCTTTGATATTGACAAATCAAAAACCTGGCATTTGGCATTAAGCCAAATAATAAATGAAAACAAATAATACTGTCAAATAATAATAATGGCGTTCATGTTTTCTTTATTTCGTTCATCAAGAACATAACAGTAACATGGCGAAAAATGAACAAAAAAATAATAGTAGACGTATTCATTTGACTTAAGTTAATTTTCATATTACAATTTATAATAGCAAAGTAAATTTGGTTCGAATCTATTGAGATTTTATTTTTATTTATGAACGGCAATATCCAATTGAATCTTTTTATTCAATTAGGATTTGAATCCATGACCACGGTATTTTTATCTTGATAATAATACCACCTTGGCAAGTTGGTATTCAGTTATTCTAGTACAAAAATGTATTTTATGTTTAGGTGTTTCATATTGGTGATATCGGATATAATAAGCTTGAACCGCTCGTACTGTTTATCTGTCACTTGTCAATATTTCTAATAAAGTTGCTTGATATCTTCAACGATGTCAGTATGTAAACTATTTATATGATCGGAAGTTTTTTTTTTTAACTTTTGTTGCCCTCAAGTGTCGGATTTAAGGTACTACAGTATTGCAGATGGCCACAACCCAAATATGTGTGAAGTAGATGTATATTATGCGCATGTGGTAGTGACAAACACGTTCCAATGTATGAAATCAATACGAATGACATTTCTATATATATATATACATAAATGTGTAGGGCCAGATCGTCACCACCTATATTAGTAGGCCCGACAAGTGATCTGAATAGTGAGTTTGACAAAGTCTACACCAATCAGACGCGGTTGGTTTCCCTCCTGGACCAATGATATCACTGAGACTCTACAATCGTGATATGTATACATGCAGTTGTAAGGCATTTATATCGGTGGTGTTGGTCAGATCAGAATATATTATAATGCGGCTACAACTACAGATACATGGCAGCGACAACTACACAATATTGAAGAGGGGATGTCTTTTTCATATTTATTAGTTGTCACTAGTTTAAAATATTGTTTATATTAACATGGAATAAAAATTCCACACAATATAATAATTTTGTATGGCGATATAATGGGCAGGTGTTGTTGTAGTTATAGCAATATTATGGTGGTGTACATTGTGTATTATTCGAGGTAATTGAATGGGACAGGAACGAGGCTCGTCGGGACAGACTAAACTGATTTTGTCACGTATAAATTTTAATGGACCACCGTGTCTCGAATTATAATCGACAGCTTTACATCAACATCATGACGATGGAAAGGGATCCAAGCTGGGGATAGAACCCTTCATTGCTTGTCTTCATAAACACTAGTCATTTAACAAAAACAACAACGAAATCACCCTCCACTACGGGGTATAAACTGCTTACAACAAATTTTGAATATTTGGGCAATTGAATAATAGAGTAAAACTAGCCCAATGCAAATATCACCGGAGAATCCAATTATAGGGATTAACCGATGAGAATGCAAGGCGTCGTGACCGGTAAACTGAAAATCGGATTTCCTCCGTTTTTTTTCTTTCACTTTTTTTTTACAGTAGCGAGCAAATATTTGCAGAATCAAAGGCCCTCTTATCCCCTTTCACACTATTGTATAAAAGAGTAGAATAATTATTAGGAGGTTGCGCGTGCGAGCGAATGAGGGTGAACCCATTTCAACCGCTTTCAGGAATAATCTTTGCGTTTTCACAAAATGAATTAATGAGCTATCGATTTCAAGTATTTTGAGAGCCGTTTGTGTAACCACTTTAAAATAGAAAATTTCCAGTACATATCTCAATATTTAATGTTACGTTTATACAAAGGGGGTTTTTCTCAATAAATATATTTACGTGGAGGTTCTTAAAGAAAAATTGTCTGGTAAACAACAGCCATTATTATTTCAGGTATATATGAAATAGTAATATTTTATTATCTTTAATGAAAATAAATGCAGTTACTACTAACAAGTGACCCAAACTGTAAAATCAGTTAATTAATATTTGATTAAAAGTCCACTTTATAATGGGTGGTGCAAAATATTCCGCTGCCATTTTCCATTGCGCACCATCTTGGTTATGTGACGCTTAGATTACTTTCGCTCCAACTAATCACACAATACACCCCAGTTTTATAATGGATAAAAAGCCACAAGAAACTGATCTAAACGTCACATAACCAGGGTGGCGCGCAATCAAAATGATAGCGGGACTTTCACCCAACCAATAATAACATACAAATATTAACAAAAACCATATTAAATTTGAGTTATTTTTTATCATATAATATAAAAAAACAAAAAAGAATACTGAATGCTTTAATTTATTAGTAAAATTATTCAAAATGTTTTTTTTCGGTGTTTTGGGAAAAAGTTATATAACCTTCTTTATGTTGACATTCATTTATCGTAAATAGTTTATAAGATCGATCAATAGTAGAATGTTTATGACACGCATGTAACGATTCATATACGAATATAAAAAAAAATGATATTAAAAGCCTTTAAATTCATATAAAACAAGAATAAACTGTTTGCAATTGAATATTCACATGGACAAAAACGACACCCTGTTTGGCCCAAATAAAGTTTTATTTGACCCGCTGAAGGCTTTTCAGGAGTACTTTGTCTCCGAGGTACGAACATACTTGTTTGCTATAAAAATCTATGACGATGTTTATGACCAGACAGAGAATTGAGGAAGTATGCTGAAACGTCCATTTTTTTCAACATCACAGCCAAGGCCAAAAAAAATATCGTTTTTGTTGAACCGATATAAAGCTAATAAATGCTTTCGCGATGTTTTTAGTTCGGCAAAAAACAATTTATTAGACTCAAAAGACTAAGCGATAAGCATAGTAGCCATTAAAATCGTAAGGTTTACTCTATACATAAGCATGATCAAACAGCTTGCGAGTGTATGGTAAATAAATAAAAGCATACAGAAGGCGGAATATGTATAAAGAAAGAAGGAGACTGTTTAATGAACTGGAAAATATCGCATGATTTACGAGCTTTCCGCGTTACACCCCATCCTTTTACATTAACTTAGCACTTCACACACATGTTTCACATTATCTATAGAAAGTATATTCAGCATATGTTAGAACTCACTTGGACGGTTGCAACGATTGATTGGCCGATGGTAAAAGTCGATATTTTATCGCCAAGTTTTTGCATTGCCGCCATACGTTAATATATCGTGAGGGAGCCATTCCCCTTTGCATTATTAATGTAAGCGAAGAAATTGCCTGAAGCCTTCAAATAAAATCTAATATGTTCGAAAAAAAAACATCCACAAAGTTTTATTTTGGTAAAATACACTGTTACCACACGAAACAGTCTTTTTTCTTATAAACTGAAAATTTTACAAATATTCAAAACATTTAGAGCCACCTTGTGGCCCAGTGGTTAGTGTAACGGATTGGTGAGTTGGACTCCCGGGTTCGATTCACGGCACCGGAGTCACTTGGCAGATCTAGCTTAGCAAACTAGATCTTAAGTACTCATTGCTGTGTGGTGGCCTGGGAAACCATCTCTACTATATTCTCCCGTAAAGGCCAAGGTGCCCTGGCCAACCCCTTATAAAGGGACTCCCGTCAATAGGGAAGACGTCACGGTATATAAAAAAAAGCATTTAGTACAAATATCCATAGAAAATCCATTAAAAAATACAATTTTGAAGAGAGTATAAATGTAATAAAAACGTATTATATCTATGCATTTTTTCAATACCGGCAATTTGACTCACGTGTGTATAAAAATGTTAGAATCTTTCCGTTGTATGTTGTTGTTATATATTCTTGTAATTGAAAACAATATTTGAATTTACCTGGTCTCCGTCATATGTCCAGGATCCAAATTTGAGGAAGCAGGTTTGTTGGTCAAAGGGGAAATAACGGACATCAATTTCACAAGAAGACTTGAAGATGGCCGGTGGAGTCCACATCACTTTTCCCGAATGATGAAGTACAGCCTTCGTCATTGTTGTCACCACATATTCTCCGTCGGCACTGAAAATAATACAACAATTAATACATCGACTAGCGATTATCACAAAGTGTTTAATTTATATATTTAGTGTGGTGGTCGAGGACAGTTTTTGAGTCGGGCCCGGTGGAGTTTTGCGGGTTAATTTACCAAAACTTTTCGCATTTTGCTCTAAGAATCCAATTAAAAACTTGTGGCTGAGGGGCGCGACTCCCCACAACTATTCGGCAAATTCATATTATATTAAATTATTATACAACCACACGACAACAATGCGGAAAATATTTAATATCTATTGTAATCCCACACGAAAAATATAAAAAAGTGTCTTTGATGTCATGGGAAATGGAGTATTAAATGGGCACTTTTAGTTTGTAATTAAAAAGGCTAAGAGCTTTAAATTTCTTGATTCGACACAGTAACAAACTAACAGTCCTCGACAAGTTCAACACTTCGAAGGAAATCAAAAAAGTCTCCAAAACGTGTTGCCAGTTCTACTTTAGAAATAGTTCAAATCGGAAAATCCTTCCAAAGATTTGGTAACAACTTAGGTTTATTACGTAATATTTAGATCACCTAATACAATTTTCAAAATTCGTTCTATTTAAATAACGGCCATTCACAAGTTTTTTTTGGAAATTTTGTGTAAAAAATAAGCGGTTGTGTGATTATTATTAGAATATATAAGTCTTTGTATAAGTTTCCTTATTCTTTCTTTTCTTTGTGTAATGAGAGTGCATTAGTGAGTCGTACTAGAGCTGATAGTTTTAGTGCGTATACGAATAGAGCTGGCTGACTAGAGCTTGATAGTATTGGTGTACACCAGCTCTATTCGTATACACACCACACACTATTATATTGAATAAGGCCGATAGATTCCCAAGTCGTTTAACGATCATCTCTATCTGAGTTATTGCTTCAGTATTCTCTTATAATTATTAAAATTGATTATTCTCTTGTTCACACTATTTACACCATTATATTGAATATGGCCGTATGTTTGTAAATAAACGAATAAAACAGTTTTCTCTAACCTCTTAATAACAATATTTTAAAGAAGTATCTACGAACCACCAGCGTAATAGCTCGGGGATAAGAAGCGTGGCTACAAATACTGTGGTCATGGGTTCAAATCCCACTCAAGTCTAGATTTTTTTAAATTGATTTGATCGGTTATTACGACTGGGAGATCGGGAATAATATTAATAAAATCCTGATCGATCGTCTTGATCCAGTTTTACTCTGATTTCCTGGATTGTAAGGTAAATACTGAGGCGATTATTATGTCGGGCAGAGCCGCTCTATCGGTGAGCTGTGTAACTAGTAATACTTAAGATCACCGACAGACAATTAACACGTTGTTGTGTCTTAAAACTCCTCTAAAAAAAGCTTCAGAGATGTAGGTTCTCTGGTATTCCACACAGTATAGCATATATATATATATATATATATATATATATATATAATCAGTAACTTTAAATGTCAAAATTCACCATAACTGTATAACGATGAAATGGAATATCGGTCGGTAGAAAAACATGGCACATTTTGTTTTTGCTGATTGTAAATTGAAAAGTTATCAAAAAGCCATAGTATTGCGTGTATTTTGGAAACGGCAAAAGAATATCGTTGAGTGAAATGACATCCGGATGCATTTTTGATAGGCACACATTTGGATGGCCATCAATGGACAATGTGTGCTAATGGATGAAAAAATATTATATTCCACCATTACAACGAATGTTTCTTGTTCTATTTAACAAAAATTTAAACTCTGTTTTGTAGTATAAAAGTAAAGAGGACTTTTATAAAAATAAAATTTACAAAGGTTGCATAAAGCAGACGGGACGAGATGAGATATATGATGATGCTCACATCAGCAAAGGGGATTTTGAATTTATAATATTATTTTTATCAGAGCGGAGCAGCTTTAATTATTTTTGTTTTACTACCAGTGAGTGAAGGGTTTTTAATAATAATTATTAGTGTTAATTTATTGTATGCGGTTTTTTATTTGTTTATGAGCCGCCTTGTGGCCCAGTGGTTAGTGTAACGGATTCATGAGTGAAGACTCCCGGGTTCGATTCACGGCACCGGAGTCACTTGGTAGATCTAGCTTAGCAAACTAGATCTTAAGTACTCATTGCTGTGTGCTGGCCTGGGAAACCATCTCTACTATATTCTCCCGTAAAGGCCAAGGTGGCCTGGCCAACCCCTTATAAAGGGACTCCCACCAATAGGGAAGGCGTCACGGTATTTATTTTTTATTAAGAGGTTTTGGTTATATAACTGGATGTATGATATAAATATCAAGATGGTGGACCAATCAGATTAGTCTATCAGTTGGTCCACCGTCTTATATTTATCATCCATTTGTCCGGCCTTTTAAATATCAGTGGTGTCGGATTAACCCAGTTTATAATGCGAGTTTTTTACCTTCAAGGTTTGTTTGCTAATAGTTAATGGATGTACAAAAAAACGTATAAAAATCATATACATATGTAGTTTTAGTTTTTAGTTAAAAATATATTAAAAACGAATAACGCATATTGATGATGAAAATTCTTATTAAATCAGCGTAAGTGTTCAGGAAGAGACAATTAGTGTTGCCTCTGTCAAACTCATCTGCTCGGTCCGCCATCTTGATATTCATCATCCATTTTTTCGGCCTTATAATTTCGGTGGTGTTGGAATAACACAATACGCCCTTTTTCCGGCAAAATAACTTTTGTAAATAAACTCCAAATTCTCTATAGATCTGTGTAAAATGACATCATATAAAAATATATTATTTTACTAAATTAGTCAATTATTTAAGTATATGCCCTTATTTTGCCCAAGTGTATTAAAAAAATATTTCTTAATAAATGTGAATATTATAAGGGTAGGCTCGAAATATGTATATAAAACTTTTTTTAACTCTAATAAATGAAAAAAAAATTACACAGCTTGGGAGATGTTTATTTTAAGCAAAAATAAATATGACCACCAAAGAAAGTTCACCCTCTATTAATTATATTTTTAACAATACCCTTTACTCAAGACACAATACAATTTAAAAAGCATTTCTTAGTAGAGTAGCTGTTATATTTAAGTAATGGCACTTTGTAGAGTCGAATGTAATTCATTTAAGTTACCTATGGTACATTTACTTGGAGGTGGACTGGAAGAGACTGAGGGTTTTAGCAGATAACGAAATTATATGGTTGTACTTTTTACACCCCTGAAACCTTTTTTATGTGAAAACTGCCTCGGCCTGCTCAATTTAATTGATGAAATATTTCACGGTGACGGTCGATAAATATCACCCTCTTTTTATCTCCACAATTGGGCGACACTCCAATATTAATTACACACATTCATATAAAGTTTATTGTATGCATTTATATCAAAACTTAATGGGGGTTATACCATAATATTAACATGGATATAAACGGGTGTCTAAACTTTGGCCATTATCGCATTCGATACAAACACCACACGAAATTGTATATTGAACTTACAATAACTTAATATAATATAACTGTGATAATTTAATGGTTATTTTTTTTCATTCTGGACGTCTTCCAAAGCTTATGGTTATACTTTTTGATAGTGCACGTAACTGGCTGGTAGTATGTATTTTGAAGAATAGCTATGGCTTTACCGACATTGGCAAGATAAAGAGCCGGGTTCGTGACCCGTGTAAAGTGCATCGCGTGAATCGTTCCTGTGGTTTATTTGTGTTAATCTCAGTATGGAGTTCACGTGTAAACACACGTGTTAAATGTTGACCTCTTACAAGGTACTTGCTATAAAATATACTCACATTAATATCCTAACATAAACAACAGAATAATCAATAAATATTAATAAAAGAATACTGTAGCAATAAGTCAGATAGAGAATCTATCGGCTGTATTCAATTTAATAAATAGCGTGAGTATCGTGCGTATACGAATAGAGCTGATGTACACCAATACTACCAAGTTCCATTCGTATACTCACCAATACTATCAGCTAAGTCATAACTCACTAACACACTCTCATTACACTATTATATTAAATATGGCCGTTTGAGTCCAGTCCTCTCTTTGAGCCGTATTTAATATAAAAATATAATGAGGGTGTGTGCATGCGGTGCTTATGCGTGTATATCAATACTACCAAGTTTTATTCTATTTGTACACACATCATTTGCATGCATCACAAACACACTATTATATTGAATACCGCCCTTAATCCATATATTTTATTTTATAAATCATATATAAGAGTCTAAATATGTATAATATGTCTATACTGTACATATTCGATATTTTGGCTCTATTTATTTGAAATAAATAAAAATATTATAATTATACATGTCAATATTCAATAATAGTAAAGAATAGGTGATCGCAACATAAATATGTTTATTACAGTGGTGTTATGCCTGAAATGTATATAATATCGCCTAATTTCCATACTTTGCGTATTGTATGTCCGACCACGACGCTGACGTCACACATTCTACCTTCCGGCCCCTAAGACAGATATGTTATGTGTCACTTCACCATGGCCCCGGTTTTTGGGATATTTTTTTATCTACAGACTCTAAGTGGCATAGATATAAACAATAGATTTCACATTGCATATAAATAATCCGTGTCAATTTCGTGTCCCTCACTCAACAAATTTCCTAGTGGCCGCTGAGAGTGGCTGTGACAATACTTTGCTGATTAAAACCCAATAATATTTTAAACATCTTAAGGAAGTAGTCTTTGTTAAAAAGTGAGCCTAGATGTATTTGAGTGTATGTTTGAGTCCATATGACATGTAGTAACAATGCATTTCCCATTTTACTGTGAAATATAACTGAAGATATGAAGAGAGATGTTTACAGTATAATGTTTGCCAGGTAACTCATGTTTTTGGCCACTTGATCCACTTGAACTAACCAGGCATTTAGCAGCTCATGCGATATCTTATGTGTATATCTATGCTAAATGTATATATTAATTAAGAGCACATAGTAATTCTTTAACTGGAGAAAACCATCACTTTAGAGCTTCAAGATAGTTTAATAGCGAGACGATGGTCGTATAGAACGAAGTAACAGTTGTGACATTGCAAAAGCCAGTGAATGTGTGATATAGAAGTTAGTTAGTGTATTGTTGTAACTTACTTGTTGTATAAAACTATGTCGGGAAGCCAAATGTGTTCAGATGGGACATACAGCTCAGTGACTCCGCCGTATTCTGCGGGGTCCCATTGGAATTTGTGATCCTGCCATTCCTGAAAATGTAATTAAGCACTTTAGACTCGACGTGCCCTGTTTTATAATGTCCATCAACAACGCCATTTCGAGCAGTGACCTCAATACTAAAATACCACAATAAGACGAGGTTACACTGTTTCATGACTCAAATATCAAACAACACCTCCGAGCCTACTGGGAAAACTCTACATTGTACCTAACGAGTCTTTGGTTAAGGCCTATTTGATGCTTCTGTTATTGGAATGACACCCAAAAGATTTGCTCTATATTTTCGGAACAATTATAATTTTATAGACTTAAAATTATTTCACCATATTTGTATCCGATCATTGCGCTTTTTTTTTAAATTCATCGCAAGACTTGATTGCTAATCGCTTATTTTATATAAAATAAATTAAATTATAATACAGATAGATAGTTATTTATTAATTTTATTATAGCTTAAAGTAGTTTTTGATTGAAAACATATTTTTTCAAGCCTTTATTCATTTGCGGCGTAAACGCATTTCGATTCCAAAGTGAAGTGTGTGTTCGACAACCTATTATTTTCATTATATTAAATAATATTTTAAATCTAATAATATTTTATATTTCTAAAGTTTGAGGTAAAAAATTTGAAAGGCAAGATTTAACATGTTAATTTCAAATGTTAAATTTATTAACCTATTCGATTGCGAATGAAGGATTTTTTGGGATTGTTATCAGATATACTATAATATATTTTATAAATAAATACATGAGAATATTTATCTTATTTTTTTATTTAAGGTCAAATTATCAATAGTTTATTATTATATATTCAGGTATATTCTTATTTTCTAGATTGTAGGAAAATTACTGAGGTCATTATTATGACAGGCAGAACCGCATTGTCGATAATCTGTGTAGTTAAATAGATAACCCGTCAGGTAAATACAATATTCTAACGAAATGTTGTGTCTTTTAAAGCCCCTAAAAATCCTCTCTGGATGTATAATAAATAAATATAAAATTTTGATGTAAAAATCAGTATATTGATAATTTTATATTAAAACTATACCAATAAGTTTAAATTGGAAACTCTCAATACATCAGAATAAAAGGAAAGGGATATCTTGAAAAATATTATTTTCCCATTATCCAAAAGTAAATTTAATTATTAATTAATTATGCTTGTATACTTAGTCATTGATGATAATTATTTTAGGCGTGCAAGGCTGAGTGAGTATTACATAAGTTCATTATGGCAATATGGAGAGAATGCACTTTGCCAGTACCACACACCGCAATTAAATTAATTGTTTCCAGTATAATGCGATAACAACACGTATGATAATGATAACAAATAATAATTAGTCAAATTCTAACATATTCTGAAGGTGAATCAAAGCGTATTGAGTCTCTTACAGGTTTCGATATTAATTACCAAAGTTATTTCAGAACTTGTTAAAATGCACCGTCACATAGTGTATACAGTTAAGAGAGACTAAGTTAATATGTTTTGACATCAAATTGGAGCTAATATTATCACTATATTAAAATCATCAGTATGAGAAACTATATCGATACTTACATGTTCAAGCCAGACGTTCGTTGTCAGAATTTGATCCTTGAGATTCTGTAAAAGAATAAAAAATACAAATTATTATTTGTGTATCATATTTCAGGTATGAATATTACGAATTACGTAATTTATTTCAATAGAAAAACATTCAAAACAGCCTTCAGGCTTCGCACAGATCTTGTTTCAGCCTTAACTTGAATTCCATCCACTAATAATAAAAGTAATTTGATAAGCGGCCGTGAAGAAAGGACAAGAAGAAGGTGGGATTATAATTAAGGAAGTTTCCTGCTACCATTTATTATTTGATGCCTTCGTAATCAGGAAGCAGAAAGAAGTTAACGGCCTTGGTTGATATTTTAAAATGATTATTTTGTTTAATTTTATTATAATTTCCATGGCTCTCGGGAGTTTTAACATGAAGAGGGCTTTTTAAAAGTGGTGCAAGTACGTGCCGATGACTTCTAATGTTGTCGCCACAACACAACAACACTTACTTATTTTTTATTAACACACCAAGTCTCAAAAATATAATAATTATAAGCTTTTATAGGTTAATATAAAAAATAAATATATAGGTAAAAATAAAATAATATAAAAAATGCGGAATATATTATAATATTTACTCAAATGTAGTGGAAAAGTAGGGTGCATAAGATGAATATTTTTTTCCAAATGAATAGATATATTTTTTTTTTTTTGCATATTGAAAATGAAAAAAAAATACAAATTTATTTGTCCGAGGCCTTAAAACAAGCCTTTTACCAACTTAATACTTGAATGTATATGAAATAAATAGCAAATTGGGCACTAAACAATTTTTTAATTTATTATATTTACTCCTTGATGATTTATCGAATTTTCCGGTTTTCTAAAAAATACATTACATTAAAATATGGGACATACAGTATATTTTGTAGGATTAATTTATTAATTTTTAAACGGGGGGGCTTTTTTAAGGTTAAGGACATGAGTAATCGCCTTAGTATTTACCTTAAAACTAAGGAAAAATAAAATAAATCTCGATCAAAACGATCGATCGGACCTCCCAGTCATAATAACGGATCAAATCAAACCATTTTTTGACATAAGCGGGATTTGAACCCATAAATTTTAACCACGCGTCTCAGTATTAACCTTACAATCCAGTAAACCTGGATCAAAGCGATCGATTGGAATTTTATTAATATTTTTCCCGATCTCCCAGTAGTAATAACCGATCAAATGGATTAAAATATTTTTGACTTGAGCGGGATTTGAACCTAAGCTATTACGCTTAATAATCACCCCAGTACCTTACAATCCAGGAAATCAGAGCAAACCTAGATCGAAAGACGATCAAACGGAAATTTAGTAATATTATTCCAGATCAAATCATTTCTCATATACAATTCTTTCCTGAAAACAAGGTGCATTAATAAAGTAATTAATACAGTACCATTGGTCAAGAGATTGGTATTTCATCAATATTATATATACTTGAGCAGGATTTGAAACCATGACCACAGTATTTGTGGCATGTCTTATTCTTGTTACAAAGGATTGCTACATTGAATGGGTACAAAAGTTACCATTCAATTTTAAAGAGTTTATCATGAAAGTGTGATTGTAATGCAGCTTTACTTATGGACTTTATATGTCAGTGTGTGCAGGATCGTGAGCTTTGCTAAATGTTATCATAACATTTTTTTTAAATAAACCAAATACAAGATATAAATTATCCTTGGAATTTTGATTGAAGCTCAAATTGATTTAAAAAATAGTAGGATTAATTATAAAAGTATAGTAAGTTAGCAATCTAGATAAGGATGGTGTAGTTGGCAGTGAACATGATTTTGGCACGTCGCCAGTGTTGGTTAGCATTATTTCAAACGCGGACCTTCGTGTAAATAGACAGAATTACATTGCCAACCTATCGACACCGTATTTTATAACAAGATTATATTATATTCAATTTATAAAAAATATACATTGAAGGAAACTTTATTCAATCACCCACTTTATTCGTAGTTTCACTCTCGCGCAGACGCCAACTCTACCGGAATGACTTCATTTTTTACCATTCTTTTCAGGCGTCAGGTATTTTAGTTGAAGGTTTTGCTGAATCATGATATCCAGATGGAGACTAAGGATCTGTAAGACATAAATCAAGTCCAGACACACCACTAACGAGCTACTCTCACTATCTTCCAGGTGTTCTTTCAGACTAACTTTTGCCAAATAGAAACCAAACTTATACTATGCAAAGTCCGTTTCGAATTTGACTTCTGTAAAATACCACCAGCAGTGCGGATAAACGGGTAAATTATTTAATAAATTAATCTATTGTCTTTGTCTATTTACAATATTTATAAAGTCGTTACTTTATGGAAACACAGAATATTGAAATTAAAAATCAATTGTGAGTATTGCAACTTGTAAAACTTAAATTGATTAAACGTAAAACTACGATTGAAATTGAATCATTCATAATAAATTTGAACACAAAAAATCCTTTTCATGCAAATTTTCTATTTTACAATCGTCAAAATGTGGGACTTAATAAATTATTATATATATACAAAAAAAAAAAAACGAGATGTGCGGTCAGCCTATTTATAATAAACATAAATTTATGGTTAATCCATATTTTTAGACGAATATGTTATTTGTGATTTCCACAGTAATTTTATTACTCTATCAGTAGTATCATGATACATGACAATTTATAAGTCGAAAGTAATCAGATTCTAATAAAATTAATGTGGAAATGACAAATAATATATTTCTTTAAATTGTGAAATTCCAACAAGAAGTCAACACTATCGACCATATTTTTAGGTTTATCTATATTAGAAAAGAAAAAAATAAACATTCTGGAGACAAAATTTTATGAAAGAGTAGGTTGATTAATAATACAATGATTTAAAATTCAGGTACTAATATTTTAATGTCAGTGTAGGTAATCAAGAAATTCAAAGTAGCTTTCCGTGCAAAAGCCCATACATTATACGGTGCATCGTAATTATTTTACACTCTACAACTCGTAGAAAACATATTCAGCAGTAAAAGCATTTGTATCTCGAAGGAATGCGATGGTTTTCCTATTTGAAATCCTATTTCCCTTAAACCGCCTTAACGATCCTGCTGAAAGAACATATTGTGTCACTGCACAACCATTGTACTGCCAAAGGAATGTGTCTCTCTTCATAAAGATCCTGGAATGCATACGAAACTATTCCAATTTCATTCACAATTAAACTACAACTTTTATTATAAGTGCGAAATGCGAGTAACTGCAATAACAATCCACACGCGGACTTTCAAGTGTACTTTTCTAACCATTTGGCTAAATCAAGTATTATGTGGATGTCAAGTTTTCATGTGCTTTACATAATACATTTAAAATTTTAGAGGTCGTTTTCCTGATTCTATTATTTTATAAGTTAGTTTAACACTTTTTGACGTCTCTTTGGTGACACCTTTCATTATATTATTTGCATATCCAAAACAAACATACATATATTATACCATCGGCTTTCTTTGCAGACTGTTTAACTCTAAAACATTTTATTTTATTACCATTTAGTGTTACTTTTCATTTCCAATTCTTTAAAATATTGTTAGGCCCATAAAACTGGTTTATATAATTGTTATTTAGCAAATATCTCCATGCATCCATTGAAACACAATAATATATGGGTTTCATAAAAGTTTAATTAAATAGCAAAATGATTTAACAAAAATGATTTTAAAAATTTTTAGTTTTGAGTCTGTCTTTCAGTTTGAATCAGTTTTTTTATCTCTTTAGTAAATTTTGGCAAAATGAAGTTAAGATTTCGTTTGACTAAATAAATATAGCTTTTATTTTCTTTTACCACATTCTTTACAAAAAAAATTACACGTTAGACGTGACTTGTGAAAAGATCAAAGGAAAAGCCGACAAGAAATGCCGCTGATTGGCTCTCGTGTATGTTTACATTTCTCTGATTGGTAAAGATTAAAGTTGGAATAAATATCATGTCTTATTTATTTTAATTCTTAAAAAAAAATCAGAAAAATCTGCACGAATTTATGAACGGGCATTAGGAGAAATTTGCAAGAACAACTTACTCTGTCAAAATAGTAGCTAAACATCACAATAATTTCTCTTAAATCAAAATAGTCTTAAGGCATGTTTAATACTTGATTAAGCCCACTATGAGAATAATAGTAGATGATGATTTAAAGATCATTCAGGCGTGTACATTCCTATGTTCGATGGAATCAAATAAATTGCAACTTTGGTGCAGAGCAAATAGTGTTAATATTTGTATTGTACGAACATTGCAATTATCAGTAACATATTTCAAATAGTGAAATAGCCACAAGCCGATGTAGTATTATTGTCGTATAAGGGCCACTTGTGAATTTGTGCAAATGCAACGTTCTAATACTTCAATTAATAATACCCAATGTGCATGCGAAACCAACCCGTCATATAATACAACTGGAAACTGTATTTTTTAAATGTGTATATTAATATATTTTTTTAAATTTCAGCAATTTTATAAAGGAAATCGTTGCAGAGCTCGAATAAGTAAAAGCACTTCACTACATCCACTTGGACTGGGTCTGGTTATAGCGGACAGGGCCAACCCTAAAAGGGAGTAAGTAGCTTGTCATGTTAATAATTTATTTTTTATATTCCATTCGTACATTTTGTTATGGAAATATTTTTGCATGGAATGTCGACGATGTACATTTTCACCATTCCATTCGGATTCCGAACAATCCGTTAAAATTGTAAGAAAATAATGTAAAATAAAAGGTTTTTACTCTAGATGGAAGCTCAAACTTAACGAGAGTAAAATGGAAGCTATCTTATTTACTAACAAGAAACGAAATCATATTCCTGAACTAACAATTAATAATATATCCATCCCTTGGCAATCTGAAGTTAAGTATTTAGGTACCATCCTGGACTGTTTTTTTGTTTTTGTAATTCTAAGTTTATTTTATATTATTATTATTATTATTATTTATTATGTATAATATTTATATATATTTTAGTAGTTCTACAAGTGGGTTTTTGTATTTTTCCCCATAAATTATGTTATGACTTAATTATTTTAAATATCAATTGATTATACTCCGTATTAAAATAAGTAAGTCCATAAACTTAATATTGTAACATCTAATCATAATGTATCAAAACATTGTACGCAAATTATATTTAAAAAAGAAATTGTATAATAATAAAATAAAAATGTAAAATAAAGAAAATTATCTATAAAAAATAAACATTTATATTAAATTATTATAAGCCAAAACGATTTATGGGTAAGTTCTCATCCTATGGGCGATTTTAATTATTTTCATGCCATAAAATCGATATTAATGTATAAATTCTTAATTTTTAAGAACAAATTTTATGTTTATAGTTACTAGTTGTAAAATTGCTAAATTTAAAATAAATTTCACACGTGAGTTTATTTTATAAATGCGTAAAATACCAACATGTCGTTGTTTTTCAATTTGATTTAGGCGGAAAATTTGTTTCTACCGTGCCATGCCTTCTGTTTCATTTTTTGTGCCTTTTCCAGTGAACAAATCCCAAAGTTTATTTTAGAATTCCCTCTATTTTAATATTAAAAAGACGGAGCTAGCCTGAGGCGCGTGACGTCACAACAGCTCCAGAATTCTACCCTCGAAGGAGCTTTATTTCGTAATACAATCAACTTTACCACTAAGTTGTCTATTGATAAATATATGTGTTTCGTGTGCCATATACAGCTGGATTTTTTTATACAAAATTATATGATTTATACGTGTGTTCGAGAATATTTCAGAATATTCCGGCAAAAGAAGAGGAATTTACTCGAGAACCGGTCTTCTCATGCATCATTCAGTCCTTACAAAAAATAAAACCCCATGTGCCACAATATCGATTCTATAAAGCCTTCACTTAATGAACAAATAAATCACCGTAAAATGGTTTCATTTTGTGAAATAAAAAAAGGTCAATTAAAAATAAGCTATTAAAAAGAGTCTAGAGTCGTAAGAAATTTTACGACGCCATCAGATTTTCCTTATTAATAATATACATATGTATACTGGAAAATGTATTTATTATCTATTAATGATAATCTAAATGGTATATGGAAGAGATTATGACCAAGAATTTCATGTTTCTTTTATTTATTTATATTTTTTAATTTATTTATTTATTTATATATGTATATACGAAAAGAGGTGCTTTTTCAGATTTTTTTAAAATTTTTGTTTTTGTTAATTCTTAATAATCGCCTCAGTAAATACCTTACAATCCAGGAAATCAGAATAAACCTCATGAAGATTTAGCGGGATTTTATTAATATTATTCCCGATCTCCCAAACGTTGAATTGTGGATTTGAACCCATGACCACAATATTTGTAGCCACGAGCCTTAAACCTGAGCTATTACACTGGTTATATTAATTTATATTTTATTTATTTTTGTTGATATGTTTAATATGGTGTGTTAATAAATTAATTAGACTCAAGTAAATGTACGAATATTTTTAAAAGTTAAAAAATAACCTATTTACACTAAAAAATATGCCATTATTAAACAAATTAGATTAAAAATCAGGTCTCAGATACTATATGAGAAATTTTTTATTTTTTATAGGTAATAAATACTTACAAAAACTATTTCAAGATTATTGCTATGAAAGTGATTATTTTTTAATCAAGCTAGTTTATTTGAAAGCAAGCAGGGTTGTTATGGATATTTATGAGATTGTTAGTTGTGTCGTGTACAGGTCGAAGTTAATTTACGATATCAGTACTATAGTGCCAATATAAAGGACTAACCTTACACTAATCTTACCCACTAATATATTAGCTTAATATATATTATTATACTTAGAGAAAAGGGTCACACCCATAATACATTACATGGGATGAAAGCTAACTGCCCGATTACGACCAATGTGACCTTGTTTGTCTATACAAAAATACTTTTTTTATATATTTACATAGGAATTAAATTAGCTGTAATCAACCAGAAATGTAACAGTATCTATCAATTATATTATTCGTAAGTAAAGATATTTTTATCGCATGTTCTCAAATAATTAACCAATTGATCTTATAGTGAGAAATATATTTCACTTCGATTGAGTAATGTTGGGTTTATTTAAAAAATATCATAAATTGGAAGATTAAAATCAAGTGTCTTTGTTGTTGAAAATTCACTTAATTTTTTTAAAGTTGAGAAAAAAATGTAAAACAGAGTAGGTATGTTTTAAATAATAAATAAATTGAAAAGCTTTGTAATACATTGTGATAAGCATTACAGCTTGTTTGTTCTGAAACATTTAACTGAAACGAACGACTTTCAAGAGAGCTGACGCAAACCACACTTTTGCTGGACTTTCAGCAATACAATTCGATTGTTATTTGTATACAATTAAAACTTGTCGTTATTGAATATTGTATTAAAACAATAATACTTGTATAACATAAACTTGTTACGACACTGTTTTGAGTGAAATTTTTAGTGGCACTTGGATGTGTTATTGCTAGTTATATATTCTGTACATTATGGGATAGTTCAGGTGGTCAAAATTTGTTATGAAGTAATATTACAGTGTGGCTGGTGTTTGTAATATTAAGGCTTATTGACAAGACTCGACGCCAAAGTTGCTGAAAAATTCAGCGCGACGCCAAATACGGAAACATCATGAATATTTCAACAATGACACTTTCAGGCTCAGAAATAACAATTAGGCTAAATAAATTATAACTTGCTTTAATAATAATTCACTGCAGGTATTCTACTATCAATAATAATAATAAAATTATTTTTAAAATAGCTTATAAATACTAAGCGAATTTTTCCAGACAAATCCTCTTGAAAATTCATTGTGATTTAAATAAACGATCGACTTGGATATCGATTTACACTGGCGAAGACATCCCCAGAGAATGACAAATAATTTGATGAAAAATAATATGAATATAAATGAAAAAGATGATTTTATTATTCCAACAGCATTTAGCGGTTTATAATATAGTTTAAAATATAATATCAATCTCCTTCACCAGCAATTTAGAGCAATAATTTGCATCAATATGCCACTTGTTAGTTTTTGAAATTTTGTTTACCTAGTTTCAAAAAATCATATATTAATTGGTTATTTTAATCATATTTAATGAAATGGTGAATGAAATGCACTGTAAGTACAAAGGAACTCTTACAAAAAGTATGATATCGCTTTTGCTTCGACAGTTTGGCTAAGTGCCTGTATCTCTTACTCTACTACAGTGTTTCTTTGAAAAGTGCCAGGGAATGTCCAAGTGTTTCTAAAAAGACTTTATAAAATTGCAAGAATAGAAAATATCTCATTCTCCAATTTTGTACGGTGCTCTTGCCAGTATAATGAATGGAAACAGGAGAAATAAAATAAGAGTAAAGTTCTGCAATGATACGTGAACTGAATATGGCATTAAGACCGTTGAATGTTTAAAAAATTGGAAACGTGATATGATTGAAACCAGTAGTCAATACAATTTAAACGACCATATTCTAGGATATGGATAAAATTTATAGTAAAATGTGTAATGTGCATTTTTTATTTCTTATATATAAAATATTGATTGTACTTATCGAATAAAATTAAGGCTTTTCTTAACTCTACAATATATACATAGGTAGACTTTGAACATTTATTAAATTAGTCACAAAAATATGTTTAAATGCACATTTATTTGTGGATTATTTAGGAACTCAATTAGTAAAATATAAAAATAAAATTATTGAGTAATCAAGTGTTAGTTTATTATTTCAAAAAAAAAATTTTTTTTTACTAATAGTATATTTTATTGAAGTAAATATTTTAATTGGTTAATGACCATAATTGCCTTGTAAATAGCATTGAAATTGAAATCTTTTAAAACGATCCTCGAAATAGTGAAATCCTCGATACAACGATTTTTTATAAGATCGTGAATGTACTGTATTTAAGAAAAAAATATCAAAATGTCTTATTTTAATGAGAGCTGTAACTAAAACTCAGGCATTAATTATAGATGTTGTTGAAAAAAATAGTCTTAGCTGTATATACATATTTTTAACAAGTAGATCTTTTGATTATTCTATCTGAAAATACACACAATATGAAAAAATATTGGATGCGTCTTAAGATGGCCTTAGATCTTGAACCTGGCACATTTCTCAAAGAAGTCCACGAGAACATTAAGTTAAAAATGATCAAAGCAAATATCGCAGATTTGAGTAAAAAACATAACACTAAAATGACTAACTTCCCGACTAACCCAATCATAACACATGTAAATAAAACCAAACATGCCTCGAGCAAACGTAAGTTCATTTTACCATTGAACTTCCAAAACTGATATTATTTTTAAAAATAAAATTTCTAATAATCCACTCAACTCAAATTTGGTTTTACCCAAACAAATTGTTATTTGGTATTATATTTTGTAACTGTTTTGTTAATATTGCTTTTATCGTTGTTATTATTTATTAATCTTCAAATGTGTAAATGGGTTTTTATTTTTTTTCCCATTCTTTCTATAATTAAATACTATTACTCATGTCAAATTTAAATAAAACAGGCTCATGTTAGTTATACGTAAAAAGATTTATACACTCTGTATACCTAAGTCTATTTCCAAAGATGTATTGTTCTATTAATCAATGTGAAAACTTATGCATAATAAAGAAATTGTAATATATATGAAAAAATATACTTAATGCTTATACGAAAATTTAAATACGAATTGCAGTATCGTCACAAATTAGAAATAATAAAAGCTACAGTTTCGATTCATTATTATTATAATACTGATAATTTAGTTTTATTGTGCATAGGGTGTAAGTTTTAAGCGGTGCGTTGCGTCCCGTTTGTACGTGCGTCCAATTGGTAAGCGCTTGTTGTGAAGGTATGTATAATCCCTATAGGTATCCCCATCTTAAAACCATTCCCCTTTCACGAGTTTAGCAGGCTGACAAGTTCCTAGTAACCCCTTAACGGCCAAACATCGCGGCTCCTAGACGTTACCTGTGTACGTGATCCGCATCCCCTACAATACTACACTACAAATTTAACGAACAAGGGACACAACTCTGAAATTAAGCTAACGATGTTTTATAAAAAATGTAAGTAAGTTTCATCACTAAGCCAGATTACTTCTTTGTGCTTTCTTTTCTTATAATCATGAGTTTAGGCTTTGGTTAATTCATTATAATGAATTATGTTTCGATAGCACACGTTCAAGAAAATGACTGTTGCTCTACAAATATTAATTCAATCCTGAAATTTTAAGTATTACAAATTAAATATAGCACAATAGTTCAGGGGAAAAGCTTCGTGGCTACAAATAATGTGGTCATGGGTTCAAATCCCGCTTAACTCAAAAAAAATGATTTGATCGGTTATTACGACTGGGAGATCGGGAATAATATTAATCGCGATCAATCCGACAGAAAATTAACACGTTGTTGTGTTTAAAAAACCCTTTCAAAAAAGCTCCTCGGGGCGTTATTAAATAAAAAATAATAATAATCTAACCTGAATAATACGATTGTTAAACTCCTGAAAATGTCGTTTCGCGGTTCGATCGATCAAAATAAACATGTCACACATTCAAAATTGAACACAACAACCGACAAATGGATCCCAACAATCGTCTCATAAGAAATGTAAGGCATGTCTTCCACGGAGAGGAGAAAAAAAAACGAGAAAAGGGTGGATAAATATTTCAAAAGAGAGAAAAAGGAAGAAGGCAAAGATAGGTTAATGGGAAAATCCATGTCAGCGAGCATGCTCAAAGTGACAGAATATTCATTTAATACTTGCCACAATTCACACTTTAATCAATATAGACATTTAGTATAATGTAAATATTTAATTTGATGAAATATCTTGATAGTAGTCATTTGATAAATGGTCGCTGGTATAAAAATGAGGAAAAGGGTGTTCTTGTGCATAGTTATTCTTCATCAGGGGCCCGAAACGATTAATTTCAGGAGCAGTGACGCGGAGAGGCCATTAAGATAGGGACAAAAATGAAGATCCCTTGTAATATCATCCAAAGCCTATGAAAAACTCCATCGAATTAACGACAGATCGGACGTTAATTTTTATCTCCCTTATCCTTGAAAATATGATCGTATTTTAGATCAAGTCGATACTTTTAGAATTTCTTTATTACCCAACTTTCGATAGTCACGAAGTCGTTTATGAGATGGACAGCGATTAATATCGTTTTCATCTATATTTAATGAGTAAAGAATCAAAATGTCATTCAACTCAATCAATAATTAAATAATCGATACTTAAAAAACTAACATTTAGCAGTCTAAATAATTGTTCAAAATCTATTTTTTTTACTTTGTTAATCCCAATGAACTTATATCTATAGTTTTTTATTATACAATTTCTTTATTCAATATAATTTGCGTACAATGTTTTGATACATTATGATTTGTTGTTACAATGTTAAGTTTATAGACTTAGTCTTTTACTTATTTTAATACGAAGTATAATTAATTGATATTTAAAATAACTAATAAGTCATAACATAATTTATGGGAAAAAATACAAAAACCCACTTGTAGAACATATCTATAGTTTCATGCGTATTATTTTCATACATTAGCACGTGGCGGGAAGTACAACATGAGCATATTATATATATACTTTACACATACGTGGGCTGTGGCCACCTTGTGGTAGTCCTTAAAATCCGATGAGCAACATTTATCTTACAAAAACATCCGAAGTGAATATATCAAGCTTCTTTTAATGACACACTTTAAAATATTGAGTAAAATACGATGAAATGTAATTAGAATTATCGGCAAGTGACAGATAAACAGTACGAGCGGTAAAAGTAGGGCCCCAAGCGGTTGTCTTACGAAACTTATGGCGACAAATTTATCTTTGTCTATCAAATTTGTACATATAAGTTAATTGCCTATGGTAAAACTATTTTTTATTATTTGAACTGAACGATATTTATATCTATTTTATAGAATAAGTAAATATATTAATTGTATAAAAGAAGAAGAATGAATACAATATACATATGTATGAAGAACAAAATTCAATATTAATAAAAAAATATAATATAATTAAATAAAAAACATCAATGAAAACTTCATTCTGAAACTAGCTATAGTCGTCCGCCGTCATCGATACAAATCCTGCTCAATAATAAAATTAAGTATTATTGGCAGCTATATAAGCTAATTGATTAATCTATATTAAAAGGTAATATATCTCGATTATGATATATCATAATATTATCAATATATCATTGGTAAAATAGACGTCTTAGTGTAGTGGACAGATGTATAAGTGGTCCGATCCGTTTAGAATGACAGAAAGGCAATAGTTGTACGTCAACAAAGGGCTCCAAGGCTTTTAGTTGCAACGACTACTATAGACCAGCCTTAATATATCACTGGCTGGTTGACAAGGGACTATTATTATTATACATATATATGTATATACATGAATTACTGCTATTTGCTGCTCCAATATTTAGCGTTCAAGAACAAATAATTTGATCAACGGAAATTAACCGCAACTAGTAAACAATCTGCCGGAAAATCATTTCGAAGGAAATCAATTTTCATTATACCAACGGCAAAACTCACCACAAAGTTTCAGCGGATGTAGAATTTCATACAATTAAATATTGATTTTATGACTAGTGCAGTATATATATATATATATATATATATATATGTGTGTGTGTGTGTGTGTGTAAGAACATAATAATAATTAATCAACATCAAATATTAAAAAAAAATTATGTGTTTTAAGCAAAAAATTTTTCCCCCAAAAACCTTGTATTGTTTATATTATTAAAAATATATATTATGTACCTACTTGTTTACTTTTTAGAACAAATATTTGTTAATGAAGTTCAAAATATATAGGTATAAGAAAAAAATAAATAGGTTCAATGCCTTTGATCCCATCCCCGACCTTGGGTCCCCAGATTTTTAACTACCCCTAAATCAGACTTGCTCATTTTAATAGCCACTGATTTTAACTCAAAATAACTACTTTAAGGTTTCCCAGGTTACCACACAGTAATGAGTACTTCAAATGAGACACGGTTTAACTGCCTTCACCTGCAGCTAAAAGAACCTAACAAAATTCACCATTCATACCTATATCAAACCTATTTCTAACGAATAAAGCAATTTTTATAAAGACTAACATATTCCAACCTAAACCAAACCTTTTGGCACTTGAATGATGTTAAGATTCTTCGTTCAAATGCCCGTAGCCTAAGAAAGCGTCATTGACTAAGCCACAGAAGTTAATAAATAAGAAGAAGAATTTAATAGTTTGTGTCGAAATTGAATTATAATGATTTTTAATTAGCACCGTAGGGTCAATTGCATTAGAGTTTCGCGTTCGGCCAATTGATTCGGGTGGAAAATTTTCGTCGGCTTTATCGCGAAACTTGGTCTATAAAAAACCTAAGGCCTCGTCCGAAGTTGGTGCCGTTACGAGATAAGAAGAGGAGAACCGGTCCGTTGTCTGGAGCCAAGTTTAAATTGGAAAATTAAATTGAAACGGGCGCGAGACGAATTCGAAATTTGAATATGTCCACCGAGCAACCACCACCGCCCACCCTTCCAAACGCTCCCCGATGTCACCTCGCCTAAGCTCTATTCGATCCGAACAAACGCCTGTCAAACGACCACCGCTTTAAATACTTCTATTCATCTTGGCCAACATTTTTTGGCTTGGCGACATTCAAACTTTCTTACGGGGTTATAATAACTGATTGATGCCCATCCACTGGACTAATCTTATTAAATCAGGAAATTGACGTAACTCTTTCAGCATATCAATATAAAAACGCGGCTACGCAATATTCAATTATTGGAATATTATTTTTTGGATAAGTTATTAATTAGGAAACCACCACAAGTTTTATACCCATACCACCGATATATTAGTAAGCCATTCAAATGGATGTATAAATATAAAGATGGAGGACTAATTAGACATGTCTGAGTGGACAATTAATTTTGCTTGTGTACAACTCATCTGCTTGGTCTCTTGGTATCTTGATATTTAATATATATATATATATATATATACATATATATATATCGTGACGCCTTCCCTATTGACGGGAGTCCCTTTTACACCACTGATATTTGAAAGGCCGGACATATGGATGATAAATATCGATTAAGACGGTGGACTAACTGATAGACTAATCTGCTTGGTCCACCATCTTGATATTTACGGGAGAATATAGTAGAGATGGTTTCCCAGGCCACCACACAGCAATGAGTACTTAAGATCTAGTTTGCTAAGCTAGATCTACCAAGTGACTCCGGTGCCGTGAATCGAACCCGGGAGTCTTCACTGACGAATCCGTTACACTAACCACTGGGCCACAAGGCGGCTCTATACTATATTGGTGGTATCTATTATACCCAGAGATGTGCCAAGATCAAACGAATATTATATGAATAAATTCTAATTTCTTATTAACGCACTTGTATGAAGAAATTCGAAGTCATCTGCCACTGTCTCTTTTTTACATTGCAATATGGGGAAAAGAATAGAGCGATATAAAAAAAGAGTTAGGTATCTTACTATAATATTCATTTGACTTTGGCACATCTCTGATTATACCCAATCAATGCCTGATTAGGTTGTGTTCTGTATAAAATTATTTTTCCCTTTAAGCGGTTTGAATATCTCTAACGATGTTTGTATTTTATATTATTCATATCCACGTAGGAAATTTCTACTAATCGATCGTCTTATTTTATTCATCTCTCTCTTATTTATACCAAGAAGCTCTTGTTTGTCAGAATTAATGATGAGATTAACTGTTTACCGAGTAAAGTCTTCTATGTGATGGATTTAGGTCACCGACAAAAACCCTTTCACGACCGCACTGAGTAAATTTGCATCCCTAGATGTGATTTGATGACAATAACAAATAAGATCCTAGAATATCATTTACTCTATACAAATAAATTGAATCCTATGTAAATTGAACCCGTTCTTTGCATATAATCATGAAGAAATAAATGGTTTTGATATGATAATGATTATTACGGGTTTCGAATTGTGATAGCCGGATCAAAAGGGCGTCAAGTAGTTTCATTAATTAGTACAGCAAGACAAACACTGTTTGGTCTATATAATTAATTTGTTTGGTGGTGAGAGACGTGCCAAATGTGGCAAGTTGGTCTGCACTAAACGAGATACAAGTACTGTTTGGTTTTGTATAATGAAAGCTTTCAAAGTGTAAGCTAATATCATACGAAATAGGAACAAGCCCATTAAAACCTGAATACTCCCCACACGAACTCACTTTGTCGACCAATATTGTACATACAATTATTATCTGATACATCCGTCTAATAATAATTAATTGAGAGAAGTATTTGTGAGATAAACATCCATTAATTTAAAAGATGTCGTGACCAAAAGCGTTTTTGTTCATATCGACGCGATGATAAAAAGGCTACCTGACTTAAACGTAGTCGATTTCGACTTTTATACATATTTTTAACCAAAAAAATACAAGCACACTTCTTTAACGAGAAAAAAACAATCTTTAAGATTTTTTAAAAATATACAAGTTGTTTTTAATTTAACTTCAAATATTTTAAAGGCTTTCATGAAATGCCAAAACCACCACAAATAACAATCCGGCCAATTTTTTTCTTCTTAAACATAACCTATCCTTCCCTTAAAATATTTTAAATTCAACCAAAGACATGTTTTTAATGCAATAAAAAAATGTCCCTCTTGTAAAATTCACTCTATATCGCTTCAGTTAAAGGGCCTTATCAATATAATGCGGTGCTAATACCAAGCTCTAGTCTATTCGTACACACACGACTCCCTAATACAACCTTATAAAACTATTATATTGAACAAGGCCTAAATAGCCTTTTTACCGTCAATATTTTAACTTTATGAAATTAGCATTAATAGAAACGTAATGAATATATTCTAGTATCATATCTGAAATTACACAAGAATATATTAGAAATGTGAATAAAAAAGAAATTATTTAAGTACGAAATATTTATAACTATGCCATGAAATGAGTCAGAATCATTACGTTTTTATGACATTCCAATTTATCAAATCTTATTTTAATTTCAACTTGATTTTTCTCAAATATTAAAATCTTGCCCACAGAATTGAATAAGCCATATTGTTTTGTTGGTGTTATTGTGAGGTGTATGTGTAAGATGTTGGTTATTGTTATGGTTTGGGCTAATCGCACATTGAATACAGATTAGGGCTACAATAGAGAAGTTAAAGTATTCGGGGTAGATGAGGCCTAATTCAGTGGACTTGGCGGTGATTAGCGGCGGCTGTCAAAAGACGGAGCCATTGAAAGATGAAGAGAAGGAGAGTCTGTGAAAGGAAAGAGGAAAGGAAACGAGACGGTAGCAGGAAGCAATGTCACACTGTCATTAATGTACCGCCATACTCATGGTGTTTGCTATAATGACCCTTTTAACGAGACCACCATACACAACTAACAATACAACCCACATTATATACATACACACACAATATTATCATTCAATCACAATAATCCATACTAAATATTACCATTTGAATCTGCATACTAAACAATTGACTTAAACAAGTCCACGAGGACATTACACTAAAATGACTAACTTCCCGACTAACCCAAATATATGACAAGTAAATAAAATCAAAGTTCCTTTTTCCACTCAACTCAAATTTGCTTTCATATAAACAAGCTGTTATTTAGTTTTTAAGCACAACAAGCATTTACTTTCCAATCAGTGTAAGTGCGTAAAAAATATACAACAGTGTTCAAGTAAAATAAAGTAGCAAAGAAGGAAAATTAATAATTACAAAGTCATCTATAAAACATGTTTTTAAATTAACTTATTTCTTCTGTATGGATGCCCAGCTTGATTTACTGCGGCAAAAACTCATATCAATATAATTCAAATTGTCCTAAACAAGTGTCTTAAGATGGCCTTAGATCTTGAACCTGGCACATTTCTTAAAGAAGTCCACGAGGACATTAAGTTAAAAATGATCAAAGCAAATATCGCAGATTTGAGTAAAAAACATAACATTAAAATGACTAACGCAATCATAAGACATGTAAATATTAAAACCAAATATGTCTCGAGGAAACGTAAGTTCATTTTAACAAAGGACTTCCAAAACTGATATTATTTTTAAAAATTAAGTGTATATTTCTAATAATCCACTCAACTCAAATTTGGTTTTATGTAAACAAACTGTTATGTAGTTATAAAGCATTATATTTTGTAATTGTTGTGTTAATATTTTTATTAATCTTCATATATGTAAATGGGTTTTTATTTTTTTCCGTTACTTTCAATGTCAAATTTAAATAAAACACATGTTAGTTATAGGTAAAAAGATTTATATATTCTGTACACCTAAGTCTAAAAAAATAAATAAAACATAATCTAATAGAAATAAATAAAACATTTATATACTCTATTTCTCTGGACTGCACGAGGAAACTAACGTTAATTTAATTAACACAATATCGTGTCTTAAGAGCAAATTTCAAATATCTCCAAAAAAGCTCCTAAGGGCGAATAAATTTTTAAATTAAAAATACTATGATGTGTCGATACATTGAACATGGCATTGTATTACCGCAGATAAGAATGCCAGATAACTGTATGTATAAATATCAAGATGGCGGACCAAGCAGACGAGTCTGAGTGAGAAAATTAATGTGGCTTCTATCATATTCACCTGTTTGGTCCACCATCTACATATTTTTTTGTTGTTGACAATTGATTTGTCATAATAACGAATCAACGTTTTTAGCAATTATTATATGTGGAGTGTAATCGTAAATTTATTATAAATAAAATAGCTTACGTTTATTTCTATACATTTATTTAATTCTGACATTATTTTGACGTATTATAAACTAATAAAAAATGTTTTGTACGAATGTTTCTAAATAATTAAATTAATCGTAAATTAATCCTAATAAGAAATCACTCTTCATTATACGCTCATGTTTAAAGAGTATAAGTTGCATTGATACAAAGGGACTATTTATACATAGTTATAATATATTCTAAATTTAGTATTAGAAGGTAAAAGTTTCGTTTGATAGTAGTTGAGAGTGGACAAAAAGAGGCAGAATATAGTAGAATGCAAGAGGCGACAGAATGAAATGATATACGAGAAGTGCAGCGGGCCGTTCCTAATTGAAACTGACTCAGGCCCGATTTAATTTACACGCCATCCTAATTATTCCACCGCCATGTTCACTTCAGATTTATAACCGTGGATAAACTACAGTAAAACTATCTAATCTCATCCTAATGCCGCATAAATAGCCCTCGGAAGGTCCGATTCGAATCGCAATGCTCGGTGACTACGCCCGCAAGTTTTATGCACCTTATTCGAATCAATTTCATTTTAATTAATTTCATATTTACGAGCTCGATATTATGCTAATGCGATTAATATTGACGCAAATAGGGTGAAGCCAATTAATCAAATATTTATTGTAATCAAACAGATTGAGTGGAAGCAGTGCTTTAGTTACCAATCCAGACATTTTTATAATACCAAATAAACCACTCAAAATTGTAATAATTTATTAATAAAGAAGGAGTCTCCCACATATTTTCGTAATATTATGTATTTTTAGGCAACACTAGTGCAAATGAATAAATTAAATGATTATGTTTTAACTGATATAGGTAATTTTTTAAGAATAACCTAACCTAACCAAGCATTTCTCAACCTCTTTTGAGATTTTCTTTTGGTGTGACTTGAAAATTTTGTGCCCTCAGGTTGAGAATCGCTGTTCTAACCTTTCATTTATAACAAGGTAAATAATTTGACACATATGATATCTGAAACTATTAAAAATAAATATTGAAGATGACGATATTAATTATATTTAATATTGAGTTATTATAATTTTTTTATCCCAACCTTACTGGTAAAATGTAAAAAAAATAGGACGATAGTTAAGTTATTGATGAGATTCGCGAGATCAAACGAAAAGAAGACAAGATTAATAGTTTTAAAAAAACATACAAAGACACTACCTTACTTTCGTTAGAAGATACACTAGAAGCAGATCTGCCACTTGGCCTTATATATGGGCTATTTTTCACAACCGTTTATTTTTTGGTGCTTAAATAAATACACAATAATGAACTTAACGTCTTTTGATAATATATAAAATAAAATTGTACGAAAGTATATATATTAGTATACGGATATCGAGCGGCCTTGCCATCGACCACACCCCAAAAAAGGTAATGAAAAACAAGCTTAAAATAGTGGACAGTTAGTGTAGATGAGAAATAAGAGGTCTGTGAAGGTTTTCCTTGGAGTATAATCGGTATCTTGGTCCCAATCTGGGGTTTGGTTGCGATAAATTTAGGGGATGGAAGTACAAGGCAGACATGGGCGAGATTCATTGAGGACCCGAACAGCAGCCGCTTGCTTATTCCAATATAGATTATACAGCCTTCCTGACAGCTCCTATCCATTCCCCATACACATTTAATCTATATTCTACCATATAATCAAATCAAAATTCAATGATAACACTATTCAATATCCCATAAGTGAATTACAACCCTTAAAGTATTGAAAAAAAGCTCTTTATGTACATACGCATATGTAGTACAATCTAGTGCATGATTATAAAATATATCGACTGCTCCAGCGTATAATATCGTAAGTGCAAAAAAATATGTGTGCTATTAAGTCTTTATGGAAATGAGCCACATATTGTATGTATGAAACGTCAAAAATGTTGATTTTCAATCATTATTTAACCTTTTAAATGGAACTTTTTCGAAATAGTGAAATAGTCCTATTTAACCGGCAACTAATGTAAGTTTTGTATTGTAATTGTACATTTATTTATTAATAAGCAAAATAATCTTTTATTATAATTTTACTATGATATTATTAAAATATATGACATACACACTTTTCCATATAATATCTTTATTAAAAAAGCTTCTGATATAATTACAACTTGTATTAGAATAATAGAGTAGATTAAACTGCCTATTTTTATCAAAAGCGGATTTTTTTGTAGTTGATATAAACGGTCGTATTCAATATGTATGTAATGAGAGTATGTACATGCGTATACGAATAGAGCTGGTGTAAATCAATACTACCAGGCTCTATTCGTATACGCACCAAACACTTTCTTACACTATTTTATTGCATAGAAATAATTTCATAATATTTTTTTATTTTAAAATCACTGGGAATATCAACTTACTTAACTAATTATGTACATTTATACCCCGTTTTTACTATTGAAATGAAAATAACTGTTGGGTAAACTATTTTTAAACGTTCTCAGATAATAATGTTACAATATTTTATTATTAAAATAGGTTATTTTATAGTAATTTAATTATTTACATCATCAACTCTAGACGAGCCAAAACTTGGTTTAGAATGACAGCCGAATTCTAAAGCATTAGTTATATTAGAAGTGAAAGTCACAGTTACAAGTACTAGCTATCATAATAAGCAGATTTTCAAGCATTCCGAAATTAATACAAAAAGGTTTAGGGATTTTAATCAGTAATTAATATTAATCACCATTGACCGTTAATTTCCCTTTATTTGTTATAATTGAGTTAATATTCTCGCAATTAAAATGTTTCGCAACAAGCGCGGTCCAAAGATCAAAGGGACAAACGATTTGTCATTAGCAGAAACAGAATATCCTCCTAAATTAAACATACAAAAATAATATATTATGTAATTTGTACGTATATGATAGCTTAAAAATTGACTTATCTCAAAATAATATTATTGACTATGCGATGCGAAGGTGCTTCAAAATACTCTTTGCATACAAATAATTTTATTATGATCCGAGATAGAAATAATACAATTATTCAAAAGACGACTCTCTACATTAATATAATCCAGACAAAACAATATCGTGTCAAATGATACAATTCCACCCTGTTTTCAGACTGTTTGTAACTTTATCAGTGTTTGAGACAAATGATGAACTGACGATACAAAGTTTCGACTCAAGACTCTTCAATACAAAATTAAATGCGTCAGCATATAAAAAACTTATTCATAATATTTACAACGTTGTTTTCCAGAATATAATATTAGCATGTTGTTGAAAGCTATTCATCGTATGGTAGCAAACAAGATTGTCGTATTTCGAAAGCCAGACAATTGCAAACTGAATACAATGGAGCCAAGTTAAGTTGTTACTCAGTCGAATTGATTAAATATATGCATATATAAAATTTAAATTTGTTTAAAGTAAGATGTACTTTAAGAACTCTCCTAAAATACATATTAGACAAGTCCAATAAATTACGAGACTTGATAAAAATGCCTAAAGCAAAGACTTACGTACACGAAAAAGCAGTGTAATTTCAAAACTGGCACCAAAACTTACTAGAGGCAAAACGTTGCCAGAATCACTAATAATATTTGATGAAACACACTATAAAAAGATCTAAAGTATCGCGATTTAATAAAAATAAATACTGTGCAAAAATAAAGATAATTAAAAAACATCAATATCTATTTAGTCGCTGGTCATTTAGGGAAAAAAATGAAATGAAATTAATTATATTTTGAAACAAGTAATTATAATCAGATATGAATAATATTTCATACAAATATAAAATATATTTTTAAAATTTTTATAATGCTACTTTTCAGTCACCTTTTCAATGTTCATAGACGTAACTCTATAAGGCAACTGTTTGCTCAACTAACGAGTGTCGTAGTACTGACAAAATCTTCGCTGAAAACCAGCTAGTAACAGAAATAGAGTTTTATATTTGTAAAGTACGATTATCCAAAATATTATTAAACGTTTAATCGAGCAGTTTATCTGTAAATATTCTATCCCTCCTGAAAATTTAATCCTGAATTGCTGCCGCAGTTGTAGGATATCCTGAAGTTTGGATATTTACAAGCAAATGGCTAATAACGGAACAAAGATCCCGCCGACTTTCTTATGAAGTACCGAATACAATAGAAATAATAAGTAGGTATATAAAAATACTGAATTTTTAAACTCAAATAGGAATTATATTTTTAACAAGCGTAGCAAATAGATGTGTGTTAGAGGATTTTTTTAAATTGATTAAAAAATTATTACATACTCAACTGGACATGTAGAGTATACAAAATAAGTCTTAAAGAGATGATTTTTTCATAAATGTATTAAGTTATCACGTAACACGTATTTTGGGATATATTTTTCCATTGATGATAACCTGACATGTTATTAGGTACATGATGTATATTAATCACTAAAATTTATTTGTGTAGGGTCCAGTTTCAAATTTGTAAAAGGCATTTATCATTTTTAGTCGACGTAAGCGATTCAAAGTTGTGCAAAGGCTCTATTCATAGATAATGTCAAATGGCCTTGCTGGAAACTCTCTCGTATTACTTGTATCGCTTTAACATAATCTCTAAAACAGATCAATTCCAATAGAATTAGAAAGGATTAATAGTCTAATAGTTAGAAAACATTGAAATTTAGAAATTTGGGTAAATGATAAGATAAGGCCAATTTTTAAATATAATATATAAATATGAAATATTAGAAATGAGGGTTGAAGATTAAATTTTCTTATCTATATCATTTTTTTAAGGTAAAACATTCGTATTCTACTTTGAGAATTTATGTAGGTATTTATGTTTTTTTACTTCAAATCCACCTTATTTTATTTCAAATTAAACCTTTTTCATTTTAATTTCAGTCTTGTAGAGTTTCTATCAAACAAAGGGTATGGATAGATTACTTTATACTCCTAAGTGCAATGAAATATTCAGATTGATTTCAAAAGAAATAATATAAAAATGATAAAAGTTGATCGACGATAACATAACATTAACGTGAAGTGAAATGAGCAACAAAATAACTGATCAATACAAATAATAAAACTGAAATTATTGACATAAAATATAACTAAATCTTCAAACTGATAATATTTTAGGATTGCTTTTTTTAAAGTATTCTTGAAAGGTGAAAATGAAATAAAATAAGGTGATTTTGAGGTAAAAATCCCTTAGGTATATCACGTTATACTAAAAAAAATCTAATATTAATAAGGTGTAGGCACGGTGAAAAATGATTGTATTAAAAATAATGCCATTTAAATTTATTGTTAATGAGTTTCTTCAATATTTCAATATAGCAGTTATAGACAAGAAAAAATATTCTGTACTCCCAAGCATAACTTGTTAAATATTTCCAATAAAAATATAGTATGCATTGAGTTTCGATGTTGATTTTAATTATTGCTTGTACATGTAAACGTTTTCAGTATGCATATGTATTCAGATATATAAATAAACAGATAATTTAATGTGAATATTATTAACCCGTTTGCGGATATAACAATATTGAATGGGCTGTATTTAATTACAGTATATAACGAGTCGACGATGACTCGACCATTATTTTGGTATTTGGTGAACAAGCCACCGAAATATCTATGATATATACATCAAAAGAAAGATTAGGGGGCTCCAAATAATCATCACAAGAAAGAGCCGTAATACGAGCCCTTATCTGGATGTGAAGATGCGATAAATAATATAGTTTACAGAGAATGTCGTTAATATTAACCAGATGACGGCCGGACATTCTAATAATTAATGTCCTTTGAGAAAATTTATTAAGCTCACTTATCACGTTACCAGTTACCAAAGAAAAACTCAACCGAACTAACTGAAATTTTAATATCATTTGTCTTGAGTCTCATCATTACATTCTAATATAAGATATCTAATTGTATGTTTATGGTAAAAAATGTTTATTATTCAAACATACATTTATTTATTTATTTCCATGTGAACGCCCAGAAGACCTTTTTTTTTACAGACAAAACAATATTAATAAAAAAGGTAAAAAAAAATGAAATGTACATATATATATATATATATAAAAATAAATAATACTATAAAAAAAATGTTTGTATAAAATGTATAAATAGAATGTATATAAAAAAATAAAGTAAGGTGTAGGAAGACATAATATAAGTGTTGATGTATAAGGTCACTCCTAAATCAGTCATATAAGTTGCAGAATTTGTGGAAAAGAGTTCACCCAGGTGTAACCCAACCTGCAATTTGTTCATAAGAATAAAATAATGCCTTTTTTTCATACATAAGAATAAAATAATGCTTTTTTTTTTCTAATAAATATAAATTAATTTAGTAGGAGACCCACCAGACTAAAAAAAATAATATACACTAAAATTAGGCATACAGGATGGACTTATAATCATAAAGAACATTTTAAGGTAAGATACAGAGTAAGGAAAATGTTCTAAAGAGAAATTAAATTGCTTTTTTGTTGAAATTATAACAAAAAATAATTCAAAAATTAAACAGTTTGGGTGTCGTGCAAAATACATTTTTATTTCAAATTAATATGTAATGATAGTAGATTATTGTTATTAGCAAAAAGAAATATAGATATTTTTATATTAAAAATAAATGCCAAAAATCAATCTCAACATTTTTGGCCTATATTCTGAAAAAGTCTACCTGTATAATAAAACCTTTTTAAATAAATTTCAATGCATTTAGTATGAAACCCATTAGAGATAATTTTATAAATATACAAATAAATATAATATACACAAATAAATACATTTTTTTTAAAAGGCATATAAAAGGCATTTCAAACTACTATATAATTATATTATTATCTTAAACTATTTTAAATAAATAGGATATGTGAAAAAAAGAAAAGCATATCAACAAAACGATAAGCATTAAAACATTTTAGGGACTATATTTCACTAACTTCTAAACTAACTAAAAATATATAATTTAAAGAATTATATACTTTTTTGACATTTTTCAACGGTTTATTTAGATCATTAGATAACTAAATAGAATAAAATGTTTTTCAGCTGTAAAATAAATAAAATATTAAATCGAGTATTTGTTTATACATATTTCAAAATTTTATGATAATAATATTCGTATTTCCATTATAATATATGTTTTTTAGATACCTAATAAAATTAGAACTTCCTATAATTTGATATAATTGTTGAACGTGTGTGTATATTATATGTCTGTACGGATCCATTAACCATCAGTGATACCAGATGGAAGAATAATATTTTGTATAATTATTTTATACATTTTTTATTTGATATTTAATAATTCATTATAATTGACAATTATTAAAAAAACAGTATTTATCGGGAAACTCGCTTTTAAAAATTGTTTTAAAAATTTATTTTTAAAATTCAACATTTTCCGAATGAAAAAATAAACAACTTATTACCGTCTTATTAAAAACCAAGCAGAACATAAAAAAATCAATTAAAATTACCCTAGTTATATCTATAATTGTTGAACGTGTGTTTGTTGTATGTCTGTGCGGTTCCCTCAACCATCAGTTTTACCAGATGGAAGAATTATATTTTATATTATTATTTTAATACAATTAATACATATCTAAAATCTCGAAATGGGTATTTTCACGATAATAATATTAAATTAATTTCAAAATAATATAAGAGATATCTGATAATGCATAATATATAAATGATACTTCTAAAAAAATGTATTTATTGGGAGACTCGTTTTTTAAACATTGTGAGCCAAATTAAGCCAAATAGAACATAAAAAAAACATTAACAAATTGAAAATTTCAATTAAAATTACCCTAGTTAAAACACAAATGAAAACTAGGGGTGGACGTATTTTTGTGGGAAATATTTCTAGATTAATGAATAATATAATAAATGAAAATGTGACTTACCAAATCAATGAGCTGGGAAAGTCTGAGTCCTAGTTTGACGAGCACTGTGTTGTTGTTATTAGTCACAGGTCTGATTAGGCGATTGTAATTGCTCAATAAATCATCGTACAATCTCTTGGCATCAGGATTGCAGAAACAAGTGTCGAAGAGAGCGAACCAGGCTATCACACATAACAGGCTGCTGGCCAAGGCCCTCGCATCCATTCGTCCACCGCGATACATTTCGAAGTCACTTTGAGGTTATGTCAGCCGGAGGAGCGCCCAGGGACGACGCCCTTTCAGTTCACGCGGCGGCCTCGCAGCCCCGCCATGTTTGACGGCACCATTTGGCAGGTTTTCACGATGAAAGATTGTTTGTAGATTCGAAAAGGATTCCGAAACGTCAGGAGAGCGGACATGGACCGAGGACGCCTGCGTCAAAGGAGATTATTCGTGTATGTGTGGTGTACGTATACAAACTCACAGACACACCCTTATTCGGAGGCTGTTGAAGGATAATGCGAATTTCTCAGTGTTTATTCCGTATAAACCAGCGCATCTAGCGACTGTTTTTAAAGCATATTTACACACTAAATTTATCAAACTGTCGCTAGGGGGTGGATTGGCGCACAGTTTTCCTATACAATTGACTCAACTATAGTTGTCTCTTTCAAACATATCGAATGTCAATATAAACATCTCTTTCACACATTTATTTTAAATATAACCGATTTCGATATTCAAATTTTGTTTTAATAATATTGAAAGAAATTGTGTCCTGCTTTATCTGGGACAGGATTTGAAGAATGTTGTAGTAGCAGCTTCCGAGGTTTGGCGCCAGGATCGATATGGGGGCAACTGGAGTACTGGCGCCTGCGCCCCCTACTGTGGGGGCCTCCGCCCTCTGGGTTAGTGCCCCACCTTCTTCGACGCCTTGCTTCAGCAAAACATTCAACCAGCTTCCGGACATCGCTGACACGCCCACTAAACCAAGACCATTTGTTAATTGCGTTTTTAATTTAAATACAATTTAAAATATATCAATTTTATAATTATTAAAAATAAACTATACTTAAACAAATACTTTATGATGAACAAAATATAATTCACGCCAATGAAATAATTATTTTATTTTATTTACGTCCAGAGTTTCAATTGCTTGTCGGCGATTTTAACTATTACAAGATAAACAGGCTCAAAATCCAGAAATTCAAGATATACCTATTATAAAAAAATACACATTTTTACAATCATGATATATTTTTCTTCCAATCTGCAGGAAAATTATTTTGCCTACCCATTGAACGTAATAATTCGATAATTTTAATTTTCCTAACCTTATTTATGACTAATGGTTCAGTTAATTGTCTGTCGATGATCTTAACTATTACATTGTCAAACAGGTCACCGACTTCATAATCAGTATTTATTTTACAATACAGGAAATCAGAGTAAACCTAGATCAAGATAATCGATAGGGAATTTATTAGTATTATTCCCGATCTCTCAGTGGTAACAACCGATCAAATCAATGTAAAAATTCTTAAATTGAGCGGGATATGAACCCATGAGCAAAGTATGCTGGTTCATTAATTTATTTGTACTTATCTGCTGTAAATCTCAAATATATCACAAGCTACACGATTACGGTTCATTAAATGAATGTGTAGAGTAAATTTCACACTTGCTCATTATATATGAGGATATTATTCACGAAAGGTTGAGGTTGGTAACTAATCACAGCCGTTTATGGTAAGTTAGTTTGCCACCGCGCGTGGCATTTTAATATTTGCTTTAAAACATTTATGTTTAATATATAATATACAATAACGATAGTTCCAGTTTTAGAACTATGCAATATGATAAAGTATTAATTGAGATTCTCTCTACTTAATGTTAATAATGGTTTGAGGAGCTTTTATTAAATAATATACATATAAAATTTTTTTTAATTATTTTTATTTACATATAAACGCTCATAAAAAGCTTTTTTTGACATAACAGAAAAAATAAAAGATAATAATATTAAAACATAAAGTACAAGTATTAAAACACAAAGTAAAAGAATTAAGGTGTAATAAGCTAAGGTTTTTAAAAACAAAAATTAAGGTGTAGGAAGCAATCACTTATATACTATACAAGGTCGCTCCCAAACAATTTTTATTATTATGGGATTTTTATTTAGGTTTTTAAACTTATATGTTAAATCATAATTGCTCTTCAGTTATTATATATACTTTTTCAAAAAATTCCAAGTTTGGTATTGAGAGTAGATAATGCTGATAATAAATAAAGGAATCCAAGATCGTGTAAGTATTTGAATGATTTAAATATAGGGAGACGAGTCAAGTGGATGGAATCTGCACTTGGGATCTGGCGAAAAGTTGGATTTATCGTTTTCCAATGTGTGCTGGCGAAATTACTGAGTTGGGATCTTTTGGGGTCTACAATAGTAGTGTGGGAAGTAAAGGGAACTCATTTCGAACTTTACGCATTTGCATATAGAGAAATTCTGGCGTTTTATGGCTGTAAGGCCGGAAGTCAAATGTGGATGGCTTTTGGCTTTTTCATCCATAAATATATCTATGGATATTCAGAAAACATAGGGAATCTTGCTATCACGGCATTTTGTAATCCTTGACTACAATACAACATGTTTTCATTTGAAACTAAAAGATTTTTTTTCACCATTATGTAATGCCAGTACGATAAAAAAATATACTTAAACGGGCCTAAGCATTTTTTTTTTGTATAAAAAAATATTTTTTTAATAATACAATAATTTATTATGACAGCTTGAGAATCTTCGGTTTTATTAATGAGTGAATTTATGTTGTCGTTAGAGAAAACCAAAAACAACTTATGATGTCATCGTATTAATTCAAGTTTAAGGTCAAATTTAAATTGAATACGTCAACAATGTATTGTTATTTACTTGCAATGTTCATAATGCATTTGGGTTGAAATTACGCTGTAGCGTACTTTGTTTACAAATTCAAATCAGGCGGTCAATCACCTAATAAGTAAATACGCAAGATTCTCAAACTTTTTAAAATAATAATTAAAAATTGAAAAGTTTAACTAGCCGTCTTGGACCATTAATGAAGGTGTGGTTGTGTTATATTTAATGTACCATTCTTTACATTTAATTATTTGAGTATCAATAAAAGACATGTTGTATATCAAAATTTGAATAAGGTTGTTAATTTAGCGCATCAGTAGATTACATTCAAAAATGCCAAAAATAGGATTTTAAAAGGGCATATTGTATTGAGATTATCCTTTAAAGATCTGTACGATTATTGGGATTGAAGCGTGAAGGTTTCATTCATTCATCCCGGTTGAAATTTCATCACAATGAAGGCTGTAAATGAATGAATTTCGATACCACTTTCATTCGCGTTTCGAATGAGGAAAAAACTCAGATCCTTAAATTACTCAGAAGGAAAGGCGAACATAAAGAGGGGATATTTTGGGCAGTCTTTTCTTGGCAATTCCACTTCCTTCTCACTCTGTAAGGGAGACTTGAAAATATTTTAAGATGAAGATTTATACGCGGGTCGGACCAGGAAAATACTTTGCCTATTTATACAGAACCACTGCGTATATTTATATGAAATCCAACTGGATAATATTATTATTGCTTGAATAATTTTCTTTGCAAATGTTATATTTACAACAAAAAAATATTGTTAAACTCAGATCGAGTGGGATTTTAAATTATGTCAATTAATAAATTGTGTTTCTCACATTCGTTAATATATTTAATTTTATCATGTTTATGTAAAATTACGCGTGTGAAACTAAAATAAATGAAAATATGTTTATTTTTATCTTTTATCTAGGAATTTAGAACTTAAAGGGCGCTATATGATCTTAAGAAACTTAAAATTGTTAGTTTTACTGTTTTATGAAGTGGAAAACATTTTCCCCCAACTTCTGAAGATTTTTTTCTACATTTTTCATCGATTATTTTAGATCATTCGATCAGTATATAGAAGAAAATGAATTTCAGCTCTAAAATACAAGAAAATATGATATATTTTTAAAATATTTGTGTTTCCCTTTATTTTTGTTTTTTCATAAAGTATCAAGTATTTATTATTTTAGTAGTTCTACAAGTGGGTTTTTGTATTTTTCTCATAAACTATTTAATAAAATAGTAATTATCAATTGATTGTACTCTGAATTAATATAAGTAAGAGACTTAGTCTATAAACTTAATATTTTAACATCTATTGTATCAAAACATTATATAATAATATTTGAATGCTAAATTCAATTGGGATATTTGGAAATAATTTTAAATGAAATTGAATATTCAGAAAACTTCTATATATGTAGGTATAAAAAAAAGGACATTCAAATATCAAAAATTATTTTCCCCATAAATAATTAAGGGAAATTTTTAATACTAGCATCCGTTATTGTTATATTGTACGAATCTTTTATAGATCTCACGTGGATCGTATTCCTAACGAAGGTCGTATATAATGAAGAAAATATTTTAACAGGGCGTATACTTGTATGGAAGTGTATCAAAGTGGATATTCCCTATAAGTATGTCATACTTTTATCTAAGGAGTTCCATCATCGTATTATATAATATATATTATTAGCACATATAAATAAAACGCACCCCTAACCGCATGTAAAGGGCAACAATAAGTGAGAAAGAGAGTGTCTTGCCGCCCTTATCATTATTGATTTAATAGACAGGGTGAAGGGATGGTGGGAAAGTAAGACGATTGTTTTTCATTTGGCCAGGCGGGGCGGTTCTAAAAGGGGGTGGCGGTTTTTATTCTCGGCCGACTTCATATACGCATTAAAGTGGCAAAACTTTTCCTACTCCCTCTGCGACCCTTTTCCTATGTTTTCCCTATGTTTCATAAAAAGTTATGCCCCACACAGCCAATGTAGCAAATCGGCCAATTTATTGACCTCTCCCTTATTCATGATGATTTATTATAATTTTTTTATATTAAAACAGAAAACACGGAAATTAAACAATGACAAACGTCACAATGTATGCATCACATTAATAAAACTTTGTATTCTTGGTGGAAAAATAGAAGAAAACCTTCCCTTGTACTAGTGACAAAAGAATGCCCGTTGGAAACAACCCTTCACCCCAAATGCGCTTTTCATTTTTATTGACAAAATATACTTTTGCATACATGAAATATTTGATTTTGACAATACAATGTTTCTTTTTACCATTAAAACTTTTTTAAAGGGCAGTTATGTGTTGAATTGAAATTGAGGCTAATTTTGTAATAAATTATACAATAATCCGTTATAATCAGTGGGTGTAATGAAGTGCTTTGACGTATTCGAGCTCTGCAACAGTTACCTTTATAATATTCCTTTATTATTTTATTTGAACTCTCTGATATTTAAACAAAACATTATATGATATACATCTAAACTTATCATACTTCAAGTATTTTAACTATGAAGCAAATAAAAAAAATACAAATTTTATATCATTATGTTATAAGATTGTTCTGTTAGAAAAATAATACAGTTTACCGAAAATTAAATCAATATATGAAAAATGTGCTCTACAAGTTTGGGCAGTTGAAAATATGTTTTCTTCATCCTCTTGCCTGTGGTTGTTTATTTATTTTAATCAATACTTGTATTGGAGCTCATATCATATACATGTTATAAATAAATAAATAAGATAAAAAAAATATATTTATAAATACATATATGTTATATAACATAGTGCAGTACCACTAGAGCATTAGGGGGGATCCAACACAAACTAGAAAAAGAAACATAAGTTTTAACAAAAAATATAATAATAAATTAAATGAATAATAAAAACATATAAGAGATCGTATATTATTTGTAATTCCATATATATATATATATATATATATATATATATATATATATATAAATGCTTACTCTAAGAACCACCCTTACTTACCTGCATGAAGATATAATATGTGACTTGTAAGTTATAGACTTCCTTCAATCACGTATTTGTTCTTCCATCAAATAATACATTAAAACAATATTTTAACATTGTAATTACTTTAGCATTAACACTATATTTACTTTAGCATTGTGGGATCACAATTATTTTTAGGAATTTTTATTCAAGATACTCATTTGATACCAGAAATAAATGAGACAATGTTTTATAACATTTTAACTGAAAATACTACAGTTGATTTACTTTAATGTGTCTTGAAAAATAGTTATAATACATTTCAATGGTAAAAAGGCATATATATATATATATATATATATATATAAAATAAAAAAAAAATACCGTGACGCCTTCCCTATAGGCAGGAGTCCCTTTTTGTAAAGGGGTTGGCCAGGCCACCTTGGCCTTTACGGGAGAATATAGTAGAGATGGTTTCCCAGGCCACCACACAGCAATGAGTACTTAAGATCTAGTTTGCTAAGCTAGATCTACCAAGTGACTCCGGTGCCGTGAATCGAACCCGGGAGTCTTCACTCACGAATCCGTTACACTAACCACTGGGCCACAAGGATATATATATATATATATATATATATATATATATATATATATATATATATATATATATATATATATATATATATATATATATATGCTTACTCTAAGAACCACCCTTACTTACCTACATGAAGATATAATTTGTGAATAGGATTACACATTGATAATATATATAACTCATTCAAAATGTAATGCACATTATAAAGAGCACAGACAGCATATAATCGAGTATTAGTAAAACGTGCAGAGAGTTATTAGTATCAGTCGTGAGAATGGAGGTTCTAAAATGCAGCGTTGGCGATCAGAGGGAGTTAGTTAATCCGGCAGCCGTGATGGACGACTTGTGAACTTTTCAGCATCTAGTCCAGTCTACTAGTCTATGGTCTAGTCTATGTACTTTACACCGGTCCATACTAATATATGTAGTGCTCGATATCGGGAAACAGTTTACATTGTTTGAGATTGGCGGGGTGACAGATCTCCCATACTAATACATATATTATATCATTTTATACAATTCACCGTTTTTTTTTAAATAAAATAAGTATTTTTGAAATGATGTGGTAGTGAAAAATCAAAAGTTTAGATAAATCGTCCATGTAGTGTGATCGTTGGTCCAAATCCCCTATCGCCTATGTCAAGAGCGGCTTACCAGACGCCTTCAACCAGAATCTAATGCTCTTTATCTTACTTACAAACCATAAAAAGGGGAATTTACAATATTTAAATAAACTATCAAACACGATTTTATTTTTAAATACAAGTTTAACCACGAAAATAAAACTTTTCATACACATATTAGGAAAACACACGTCAGAATATACATATATGCACGCATTTATTACACGTATTGATTATATAGATTTTAATTTTTTTCCCAACCTTTTTTTGTAACTCAATATTACGTACTAAAATATTATTAAAATTCTATGAAGTCTAAATCCTAAGATGTATTATATTACATTTTCAAATAATTTCAAAATTAATAAGGATATAATATTTATATTTGAAAAATGAGTATCTTATTTGATAGACACGACTACAACCTTCATAATTCTCATAGTTTCAAGAATGTGAATATTCAATCGTAATGTTTTCGTGGAATATATTATAAAATGTGGATTGAATTATTCTTCTCATATATTATATTTTAAATCGAGAGAAATAATGAAAAAAATTATAGAATTAATCATTCATATAGACTTAATCTTACTTAATAATATAGATTTAATCATATAGACAAAAACAATAGTAATAAAAAAGGTAAACAAAAATTAAAATAAACATATCTATATAAAAATAAATAATAATATTAATAAAAAATGTTAAATATATTATTTAAAATAAAACAAAGAAAGGTGTAGGAAGCAATCATTTATATGTTACTATATAAGTCCTATAGGTGGCAGAATTTGTGGAAAAGAGTTCACCCAGGTGCGCTAAGTCGTTGCAGACTATTCAAAAGAGAATAAAAGAGGTAGTTCGATGAAGAATACTGTGGATAAAATTTATATTATTATAAAAAAATATTGTGCAAAGGTTATTATTATATTGATTCAAATGTAATGTAAAAGAGGTTAAAATTCAATGAAAAATATAAATAAATTTATGAAAACAATGGGTTATGTGGTTCCTTAAAAAACAAGGATAGATTGAAATTGTAGGGATATTGAAGAGTATTTTTTATATACAAAATGAGTCGGTAGATATTTAATAATTATAATAAATTACATAATATATTTTATGTTTAATATTTCTTTAAGAAGATCATTAAATTACGTGACCTGTGTATTTTAATTGAAAAAAAAGTATATAATTATTTACCAATTTTTATGCAGTAGCCAGTGCACTTTAAAACCACGATGTTTCTTTTTATTCTTTTATACCTTTACAATACCCATTGTCGACTATACGGTGTGAAAATTGCTTCTAGACTATGAAAAGTAAAGGTACATCATATGAAACAGTATGAGATTGCCAATCAGAAGAATAATACTGTTTTCTTTAATGGGATTTTATAAAAAATATCTTTTATTTGTATATGTTTTTTATGAATTAATAGTCATTAGGTCCAATTAATAAGCACAAACCCAAGTGGGTTTCAAACTGTAGTCGCTTGTTGGATAATTTTTAATATTTTTTCTTTGATAGTTTAGTAATAAATATATAAACAGAGGATACATAATATTTAGAATGTAGAATTTAGAGTAGAAGTGGGTTACAGGCAATCCACGATGCTAAGAACCAGTTCACCGCATTGCGGACTTGTAAGTTATAGACTTCCTTCAACCACGTATTTGTTCTTCCATCAAATAATACATTAAAACAATATTTTAAACATTATTTCAACACTATAATTATTTTAGCATTGTGGGATCACAAGACCCTTTCTTAATTTTATTTATTTTCTTGGGAATTTTTATTCAATATACTCATTTGATACCAGAAATAAAGGAGACAAAGTTTTATAACGTTTTAACTGAAAATACTACAGTTGATTTACTTTAATGTGTCTTAAAAAATATTTATAATACATATCAATGGTAAAAACGCAATTTGAATGAAGCATCTTTTGAGCCTTTTTATTCCATATTTTTATTTGTTTATAAATATAATAAATAAACAATATTTAAGGTTTCCTTATATTTTATTTACGGTATTTAATGTTTCAAAATGTGCTGATTTTAATGGCTTTAACCACAACTATTTTTGTATATCTTTATTATTATGCAATTTCTTAATCAAATATAATTTACATACAATGTTTTGATACATTATGATTAGATATTACAATATAAAGTTTATAAACTTAGTCTTTTATTTAATACGGACTAAAATCGATCGGCGATTAAAATAATTAATAACTCATAACATAATTTATGGGAAAAAATACAAAAACCCACTTTATATCTTTATATATATATATTATTGACATTAATTATGGATAAATTAAATCTATAAATCACAGTTTTTACGAATCAGGATAATTAATGCCAGTAATAATACTTTGTAATTAATATATTTTTGTTAATGTAGAGTCAATTCTTGTTATTATATATCAATCCTCACATCTGTAAATTGGTTTTTATTTTTTCCCCATACTTTTTATTATTTAATATTAAGTATATCTAATGCCACATAAAAATGTTAGGTTATATTATATTCTGTACACCTACCTCATAAGATGTTTTGCAGTATTTGTACAATGTAAAATTCAACTTTTAATAAAAAAAATTAATTCTAGAAATATATTATTTAAAATAAAAATACAATTGAAGATATTATAGTAAAAAGTAGGCTTTATTTATGTTAAATATATATATATATATATATATATATATATATATATATATACAATTTTTATATATTTTTTTTCTTTTCTTCAATGACTACTGTAATCGAAGTACACTTTGAAGACTGGCATATATTGAATAATTTTAATATTACGGTGTTTTTACGCATCGCTTGGGCTTAATATAAATTGATACATAATTACAGAGATAGAGATCCAAGCAAGTAGCTTTAAATGGGATTGAGGTTTATATCTGGTCTTATGTAGACTTATTAGACACGGATGAATAAATACACGAGAGTAGCAATATTCTAGTCGAAAACAAATAGTCGGTATGGAAACAATCAAATATCATAAGTCTCTTTGTGCTGCATATACATAATAATGTCTTTGAGATTATTGTATAGTTGAATAAATATTTAAGCTATACAAAATTGAGGCACATGTACGAAAATCATCATATCGCACGAATTTATTACATTTAAATAAATAAGAAAATTATTTAATATACTTTTATGTAGAATTAAATATTCGAATTCGGATGATTTGGCTTAATGCACGTTTTTCGAATTTATTGCTTTAAACAGACTCTTTGGTCGTAATAATATCAAAGCATCGCAATATGAACAGGCTGAATTCACCTCTAATGTTTCTTTATGAGATTTTTTTCATTACCCAGCCAAATTGAAAATGAGATACAGCCTTATTTGAATTTGAAGAAGACGAGGAAAATAGAAGTCAAGTGCCGTGCTTTATATTGACTACTGTTTTTCATATATTCTATCAAAGAAATTTTTATTATTATGTACATACATACTCGCAAGACTTGATAGAATCTCATTATGAAATACGCACTAATAAGTTTTTATAATATAAAATTATCCCCGAAAGCCTTCTTATATGGGCGTGGTGCGAATAAATGGCCAAAAAAAGGGTACTCGTGCCTTGAAAAACAAATAAAAATATTTTCTTATAATAGTAAATGGGAAAACACGATCCGAATGAATTATTTAAAGTGAGAATACTTATTTATTGGATTGAAAAGGACCCGAAAGCCTTATATTCTGAATGCTAATGGTTGACATTTATTTATTTAAAAGAAAAAACTCACACACGAGACTATTAATAAATAAAATTAGTAGAAATTCCTCTCAGATTAAATTGTTGCTTTGTGTAAAAAAATACATTGAGTTAATGAAATTGTGCCAATTCCGAATGAATAAAAATGAAGTGAATAATGATTGGAATCCACTCCAATTATTTTATCATCCGGTTTATTTTATTTTAGGATATCCCTAACAATTAACAATTTTTAGCGTAACAGCTCAGGGGATAAAACGCGTGATTACAAATACGATGGTCATGGGTTCAAATCCCGCTCAAGTAAAAAAATAAATTTATTGTATCGGTTATTACGACTGGGAGATCGGGAGTATTAATAAAATCGCGATCGATCGTTTCCAGGTTTACTTTGATTTACTGGATTGTAAGGTAAATACTGAGGCGATTATTTAGTCGGGCAGAGCCGCTCTGTCGGTGATCTGTGTAACTAGTAATAGCTAAGATCACCGACAGACAATTAACACGTTGATGTGTCTAAAAAACCCTATTAAAAAGAAGCAATAAAAATTAATTAATAAAATAAATAAATTTGTGTAATCCCTATAATAACAACATACTTGATTAATAATAAACATGATTTTAAAAATCCTACCTTAATCCAGTTTTCTTGAACGTGTAAATTAATATATAATTAGTTGACATTAAATACATAATCTTTGTTTGTAGAACAAAATAATTCATCGCAGATATGTGAATAATTTTATCGAATTTAAAGTTTAAGGTAGTAAATAAATAAATATATAAATTATTAAAAGGGTGGGCGTAGATTAAAAAACTCAGATGTGTGGAGTTATCATAAATATTTTCAATTAATACGGATTGAGAAAGGTCTGGCTATATACAATATATTATATATAAAAAAACTAATGCTTATGGGGGGGGTAAATCTGGACATAATTCATGTGTTTTTGTATATGTGAAGGATATGATATGGAAATGGTGGTATTTATCATAGTGTTTTAGACGAGGATTTGTGGTGCATTAGAGAAAGAGTAAGGAAAAATGGTATCAAAACAAAACCGGCACCAATCCTCTCCTTTATATGTTCAGCATAACTAACCAGCTCCATGCGAAATAACTTTATGTGATAAATATATATATATATCTGTATTTAAAGTGGGATAGTGGTGTGCAAGCCAAAGTTACATTTTGATGGAGATTTATCGACTTGCTTTCTGGATCACGTACCAGGGATTACAGATTACTGGATATCCAAACCAAGACTGCATCACCACATTCAGACTTCGGTCATCTCTTATTGAAAATATCAACCAGGAGTTCACTACGAGACTGAATCACTCACTGACACTTCACAACCTGAATACAGATTACTATGGCATTCAATAAAATAAATACTGAGCTTGTTTATCTAAATAAAAAGTCTAGGCTTGCGCTTTTTGTAAAAACACCCGATAATAAAGTAAAAGCTCATGAGATAAAGCACGTGGCTACACATATTGTAGTATTCATTTAAAATGAACTAGATGTCTTTAAAAAATATTATAATTGTTTATATTTCACCTGCTCCAGCGTAAAATATCGTAAGTGCAAAAAAATCTGTGTGCTCTTTATGTCTTTAGTCTTTGGAAATGGAACTGAGCCACACAACAAAATTTGGTAAATAAATTGGCGTATATAAAAATTTTAAAAACCATATAAATAAGTCAGGAATTTTAATGATTTTTAAAAACACAGAGACAAATAAAAAAGGTCTAATTAAAGAAATTATAGTTCAACCTTCAGTTTAATCAGTCCGGTGTCTGTGTGACGAATAGTTTTTTCTAAGGCCATTAAAACAATCATTTATAACTAAATATTTAACTGAACGTGTGTGGGCCCCTTTAGAAAATAGTTTGTTGACCTGTAGTTTGCAGATTTAAAAAAAAATTATTATAGATACTGATGGTAAATATTATACTACATGATAGTATGAACCTAAACTATTAATCTCTTTTTTATATACCGTGACGCCATCCCTATTGACGGGAGTCCCTTTATAAGGGGTTGGCCAGGCCACCTTGGCCTTTACGGGAGAATATAGTAGAGATGGTTTCCCAGGCCACCACACAGCAATGAGTACTTAAGATCTAGTTTGCTAAGCTAGATCTACCAAGTGACTCCGGTGCCGTGAATCGAACCCGGGAGTCTTCACTCACGAATCCGTTACACTAACCACAAGGCGGCTCGACTATTAATACTATTAATCATGTATATGAATATGTATTTTAAATCAATTATTAATAAAAAAATGTGAAAATAGAGGGGACCATTTCAGCATGTATTTAGATCACGCCTGTCAATTTTCCACGTCATTTTTGCGCAAACATATGTGTGTGTTTCTTTCCGGAAGGAGGCGAAATGTCAACGCATTTTTATTCACCTCAGACTTGTTTCCTGCCAAGAAAGAGGTACGAGAGTTTCACGAGACTGACTAGAATTTATTATCCACACAAATAAACTTCTTGAGACGTGCCCTTCCACTGCAAGATATAGGCCCCCGAAATCCTCCCTTCCGTGCTACTCAATTACAAGGTGTTTCAAAAACAATACAGCCTCACGGATTTAACTTATTACAATTTGTGAATAATGGGTATTTTTTTCGTGTGGATTGGTGTTGAATGGTATTGAAAATAATGGTAGTTGTGAGCATTAGTGTGAGCATAATCCTTTGGCAAAGGCACAAACAAAAGCCTGCATATAAAAGTCTCTTTCTCTCTCTCTCTTTCTGTTCAAGCGCAACGCTTGGCTTAAGAATTTCTTCCGATTCATAAAACTGCAAAAGGGTCCATGCACTGAATTATCCAACAACCATAATTCATATTCTAGGCCAAATGAGCCTCAATTAATCAATGGTTTATTACAAAATTCCCAATGGATTGGCGTGCTAGATAAAGGGATTTCTCATGGTTACCAAAGTAAAACTCATAGATGACCTTAGAATACATATAAGAATATTAGAATCACGATCAGATCTTGTCAGGATTTTTTTTTATTATTAATTACACTATTGATAACAAACCAGGAAGAGAGCAAAAAATGATTTATGGGTTAGTTCCTAATGTATTTTCTTAATTTTTATTATATCGTTTACTTATGATCCGGAAAGATTTTAACTAGAGGTCGTTATTTTAGACTAATAATTGGATATATTAAATACCCCTTGTAATCCAGTAAATCAGAATAATCCTGGACCGAGACTCCTGATAGTCGATCGATTTTACTTAATTTTTATATGAACTATTGTAAGAATAATCACAACTACCCATTAAGCTATTATACTTACAAAAATACCTAGGAGTGGAAGTACACTTGCAACCAAATTAATTAATTCATATATTTAATATAATATAATTTCATTCAAACAAATACCTTAATAAATGGTTATTATATCAAATAAATAAATTAATTGATTTTGTTGTACATTTTCAAGATAATTTTATAATTTAAACCTTTTTTTTGTCATTCCGTCTCCTAGGCATACTTAAATTAAACCAGAATCCATTAAAAAAGAACACAGAATTTGACCATCTATGCAATAACAAGTAATTATATTCTTCTAACCACAATTAAGCGTAGATACAAAAATAAGTTTAAACTGTATAGTATATATTTAAAGTGATAAAAGGATCCATTAGTGAGGCTGAAATTGAATCTTTTTGTCGTTCATTTTAATTTGGTTTCGCCTCCGGAGGCCGTAAATCTTCTACGGTCATTCAACAGATCGGACGGATCTGAAAACACACTCACATGGTGGAAAATCAATAGAAATGCATATATAGAAAAGTTTATTTTTGTATCGAGGGTGTAAAATAGGTCGTGAATATTTGTGAAACGATTTATTTGGATGCGTGTAGAGTGTGAAATGTCACACACATTCAATTGAATCGAATCGAGTACATTGTGAAAATAAATTCGAAGGGCTTTGTTTAGTGAAATCTGTGAAAAAAATGATGATGCAGCTGTTAAAATTAACACTTTTTTAAAAGTCATATCATGCCACAAGTATAATATGCTAAAATACCATAATTAAACCTCGCTTAAAATGAAAAGTGACACTTCTCAAAATTATCATATTTTACAGTAGAGGCGTTTAAAGTTACAAATTTAAAAACTATTTTCTTCAAATCTTTGATATTTGCATATACATAAATGTAATACATCAATTTGAAGGTATTTTATATGAGGATTAAGTCAATGTTATAATTTTCAATAATTTATTAAAAATAAGACACTTATAAATAAATATGGTTTACAAAATACTTAATTTTTAATCATTATTATGTGGAATTTTACATAAAATTATGGTTGATTTTACATCGATTTTCCTAATTAATCTCATTTTATAAAAATTTAGAAAAATGTCACTTTTCTTTTTAACCAACGACATATTCAAAGTTCATGTAAAAACAATTAACATGTTGTTGTGTCTAAAGAATCAAATTAAAAAAAAAATACAATAAGTCTGAATGGTTTTTCGTTTCGGAATCAAATTGATGAAATGAATAAGAAATATTTTAATGTGTTTAAGGAGATGTAATCCTTTGTTAATGTAATAGTCCTATCCAATAAAGAACAAAATAAAATTTACCTTTCATTTGTATTATTTGCGTATATGTACATATATATTGTATATACTATAATACATACATACTACTTACTAAATCCGTACCTGGCTTAATTCCATTGTTTCCACCCAAAACCGGCAAGTTAGTATTGAACGTTTATGGACCTCTACTTCCACCAAAATGAACATATTATTAACCCGTTTCCAACAATGGTTAAGTACTATTTCGATTGTTTAACTAATAATCTGGAAAAATATTCAATTGTAGGTCAGTAGGTTTAGAAGGAGGCGGGGTTAAGTCAGACGTGGTTGATCTGAAGTATTTTCACGATGTACATGTCAATTGCATCTTGTTCACAGCCTAAAAGCCTTTCAGCTTGGACTCGTCATATGCACTGTACATATAAAATAACTCGATCGGATGTATTAGAGGGTTTGGTATATCGACTACAAAAGTAATGCAAGTTTCCTCAACAACCATCTTTGTATATTATTTTTTTACCAAAATCATTACTCAATATTTTGAACCACGTTATATAAGCAAAAGTAATTAATCCACTGTCGCTGTAACGTAGCCGTAGCCGTAGTCTGTGGCTACGCTGCTCTTGAGTCAAACGCCAATCAAAATATATTAAATTGTTGATAGTGTTTACTTCTTGGTGGAATTCCATAATTTAAAGAAAATTTGTCATTTGTAATTTTATTAACGAGTCTGAGTACTTTTCACTACTAACTTATAGTCATCTTCAGAGACTAGTCTCTGAAAGATAGTAATAGATAGTCTTAATAAAATGACTTTGGAAATTACAAATAACAATTTTATTCACAATATATTTTTATTTATTTACTTACGCACCAAGGAGCTTTTTATTTTAGAAAGGGTCTTTTTGAGAGGGTTTTTTATACACAACAACGTGTTAATTGTCTGTCGGTGATCTTAACTATTACTAGTTACACAGGTCACCGACTCAATAATCAGTATTTACCTTACAATTCAGGAAATCAGAGTAAACCTAGATCAAGACGATCGATCGGGAATTAATTAATATTATTTGCGATCTCCCAGTCGTAATAACCGATCAAATCAATTAAAAAAATCTTGACTTGAGCGGGATTTGAACCCATGACCACAGTATTTGTAGCCACGCTTCTTATCCCTTGAGCTATTACGCTGGTTTACTTACTTCAAATAATTAAATATTGATGCAAGACGTCTATTCATTCGCAAAATTCTTTAAATAATGCATGTGACCTAAAAGAAACAGTATGAACTCGTTAGAATTTATTTTTAGCCTAATATAATTTTTAATCCTACTTTTATACGATGATTGATCGCCAAAAATCAATCAATCAATCATTTATTATAAAATGTGTAGTAATATAATATCTGTAAAGAGCGACGAACTTATAGTGTTTTCGGGGATGAATCCATTAAGGGGTTGTGCAATACAGGGGTGGATGGTGAAGCACACATCACTTAGGTATTGGATTCTACAGTAAAATTGAATGTTACGTTAGAGAGTAGAGTTGAATGTAGTAAAGGAGTTTGTATGTGAAATGTAGTGAGTATGTATTGCAGGAACATTAGCTCAGCAAGCAAGCAGTCTACCCCTTCAAAAGAGGCTTTGATTTTAAAGATGCACGCACACACGCCCCCGACCTACCCCGTATTCTTTACTCAATCGAAGAGCATTTTATATATTATAATATCTGTAACAGTTAAGTTTTTGTATTGAATTCCGCATACAAGGAGTACTCAATATTCAACATACAGCCTGAAAGCAATTAGGCGTGGTTAACTATGGAAAAATGATACGATAGTTAATGATACTTGAAATAATAAAGGTAAAGGTCGTTCTTTATATGTATTTTATATATCATGGGTGCATTATATTGACTGTGCATCGGAATCCAAGTGGATCTCAAAGGAACTCACTTCCATTCTGAGCAAGGCTCGTAGTATAAGTGCAAATGCATACTACCAATATTACCAGATACCTGCCTATAACCGCATCTTAATACCTACTATTGAATGTAATACTAATCTGTTCACATAATTAATAGCTTAGTAGGTAGCTTTATTACTATCGCAGACAACATCGACTTTATATTTTTTGATAATATTATGGTAGTGGTGGTATATTTTTTCATTACTATGTACTTAATTGAACCTCTACACAAGATTTATGTTTATGGAAATGTTATTTTATAAACAAAAGTTACAAAAACCCACATAGTAATTAACATAACAACTGTTGATTGATGTAGTTGTCGATGGATGTTCAGCAGGAAGATAATAGAAAAAAACTCCTTAATGAATTTACTTGCAAATATTTGGGCTAAACCTGAATAAATATGGAATATACCGTTTTCAAATTTAATACATATATTTTTTGTATACACTTTGGCTCCATAATAAAGATATACTAACTATAAAATTTTACAACAGTAAGTATACCCATGAAATTCTCTAATTGGACAAAATTGACCAGAGTAATAGCTCAGTGGATAAGACAAGTATCTACAAATACTATGGTCATGAGTCCAAATCCCGCTAAAGTCAGTAATATTAATTAAATCCCGATCGATCGTCTTGATCCAGGCTTTCTCTGATTTCCTGTATTGTAAGGTAAATATTGATTATTAAGTCGGTGACCTGTGTAACCAGTAATAGTTAAGATCACTGACAGACAATTAACACGTTGTTAGGTCTAAAAAAACCCTCTATAAATCCTCACTTAAAAAATCTCTTCGAGGTGTAAATAAAATATATATCGTACTTCTTCAATACTCAATTAAATATTAATTTGCATATTTTATTTTAGGTAGTGGTATGAGAACTCAACCATAAATGATATAATTTATTGTTGGTCTAAGATAAGACAATATAAAGGTTTTTATAGAGTGTAAGGTGGTAAAAGGGCTCGGAAATGAACACAATGTAATCCACGTCTTGTAAATGGGTAATGCGGAGACCAATTTCGGGCACAATTCGCAATACGCCCAAGGCACCTTGATTCGATAGCCGCTTTGTGGAAAGCTATATGAAGGTTGTGTATTTGGTACAGGAAGGATATGTTATCACCAGCCCTACTATAGTCTCTGCGAGTGCTACGCCGCCGTAGCTGCTACGACTAGCCAAGTGTTACCGCTTAGCCTTAACATTTGCAGCACTTCCTTCCTCACTTGAATATTTGCATCTTACACTTAAACGTTTATTTATTTGTAGTGTATTGAAAAAAATGTTATATAATTATCATATATTTTGGGAATTGTACAGAAATCGATGCAAGTCCACACAAACTTGTATAGGTCAAATATTTTTACTACATAAGATAATGATACAATTTATCATGAAAAAAATACACATCCACACTTTAAATGAGCTGCTGAGTGGAAAAGTGGTCCAACCGCATTTATGACAACTTTTGGTAATTGAAGATTTTGCGTTTAAACTTAATAAAATAACTTACCAACAAAATTGTGTGAATTTTTTTTATTCCAAACAAGATGTTAAAAAAACATTATACTTTTCCTATAGATGGATAACGACCTAGTGAATCCCAAGAATAGTGTAACTTAAAATAGAGATATTTTGAGTTGCACCATTTTTCCTACCAGCGACTCAAATTATTGTATACTCGAAGCATTGATTTTAATATACTGAAATAAATGACTTTTTTAATTAGTATAATGCTAGTACGATTCCGAGATTATTGAAAGACTTTAAAGACTTGACTTGGTAAGTTACGGGAACGCATAGTTATAAAATATACCATTTGAAATGCAATTCACGTCTCGATCATGAAGAGCATGAATTCTCATAAATTATTATGATGTAATGTGAGTGTATGAGACCAAAGAGGTGTATTACAACACTGAATTAGGTCATATTGAGAAAAGTAAAGTCTTATAATGTCTATGAAAATAATACTTTATAGTATGGATTAATTTAAATAATTATTATCACCTGCTCAGATCGGCGTAGCACATTGTCGTAGCAGCGTGACTTGTTTTTGTAAAGATAGCAGTGTAGTGTAGTTTATGATATGAATACTATCAGATACAGTATGGTATGGGTTTTAATCCCGTGTATGGAAGTTGGGTCTCGTATATGTAATATATTTTAGATGCAAACACGTAGTCTTGTACAACATCACCACCGCCACTGCTTATGCATAATTACTACGAATTACAACACACACTTCATACTACTATCACTACCACATATACCAATTTAAATTAATGAAAAATCTAAGAAATTCCATATAATATTAATCGGGGCTAATTTATTTATATTCTCTCAATAACTTGTAATATTTTATTTCTGATAACAAAAATACCCAAAGAATCACCATTCTATCCTTCATACTAATCACGTAACTGCTTAGCGGCGTTTTGTTTGAATTTATTTATTTAATGTGACTTCAAATTATATTTGATTGATCTTACACTTTTTGGAAAAGATTTTTTAACTCATCTTTTCATTGATTCTATTCACTAATTATATTAATCACCATTAAAGATTAAATCTTGTTATTCACGGCTCTCTTTGATGTTTTTCTTAAATTAATAATCTATTTACAGTCACGGTTAATTAATCTTTATAAATGTAAACTATTGACCATATATGTATAAGGCTTCTTCCACGAATGTGTAAATTAGTGGTAAACAAAGAACATGTGCGTTTTTTTAGAGGGGAAAATTTCTTTATTTACTAGTTTTAGAAGTAGTCACCATTTTGACTAAAAAAATGCTCTTTCACAATTTTCCATTTTTGGTTTACAACCACTTTACACATTCATGGTATAAATAATATTCTAGAATCTAGACTCTATGAGCGATGAGCTGATTTATTTAAACAATAATTTAATATACATAACTTATGAGTTGAATTTCAGCAAGTACTGCATAACTATAGTACAAAAATTAACCGGTAGCTCTCTATTTGAATAAAGTAATGGATTCCCAAGCATACGTCACCATAAACGTATACCGTAAATATAATAGTAGAGTTACTTAGCTAGAGCCGCCTTGTGGCCCAGTGGTTAGTGTAACGGATTGGTGAGTGAAGACTCCCGGGTTCGATTCACGGCACCGGAGTCACTTGGTAGATCTAGCTTAGCAAACTAGATCTTAGGTACTCATTGCTGTGTGGTGGCCTGGGAAACCATCTCTACTATATTCTCCCGTAAAGGCCAAGGTGGCCTGGCCAACCCCTTATAAAGGGACTCCCGTCAATAGGGAAGGCGTCACGGTATTTATTTATTTATTAGTTACATAGCTACACTTACGATAGGTTTTTTATTAGTTAATGCTTCGTGTGAGCCTCGGGCGAGGCATTAACAAACATAAAACCGATCAAAAATACAGCAAAGCAACTCTATTACCGTCTTTGCGGTGTACGTTTACGGCGTTTATTCATTCGTAAAATTAATATGATATTTAATTATTCCTATTAGAAATGCATTCAAATGACTTTGTCGTCGTTTAATCAATTTGTAGCGGAGCAATTCTAGTTAATAGTTGGGGAAAGCCATTAGATAATTGACAGTGGAAGTAGTAAAAAGCCATAACGAAGAGTACGTGCGAGACGGAGTAGTGGATATATCTGATTTAGCAATGGTTGTAATTGAATACGTGTGGAGTGTCTGGGGGCATTTTAGACAGTGGTCTTAATAGTTTCAAATATATTATATTCAGACTGTGTTTGTATGGCGAGGGCTGGTAACCAGATCATGGAGTGAGTGCATATGTCGTGGTCTAAAATGAATTGGAGGCATTTAACAACTAAGCCACCCACTTGCACAACCCACAGCCACACTGACTTATGCCATACATCCCAGTTACCAGCCTGTTAGATTATATTTAATTATATTCATTATTACATATTAAAACCACCGATATTAGAAGGCCGGACAAGTGGATGATAAATATCAAGATGCGTGGCTATAAATACTGTGGTCATGAGCTTAAATTGACTTAATCATTAGTAAGCTTTTAGTGATTGGTTCATATTTTATACAATTGATATAGATTTACAGTTATCTAATAAACTGAACTGACAATAAGTATAATTTTGTATTTAAACCTGACCGAAAACTCAATTTTTAACATGAGATCGGGCTTACCAGGTTTCAGGTAAAATTGAGTAAAAAACACAACACTAAAATGACTAGCATCCAAAATTATACAAAATTCATGTAAATATAACCAAATAAATATGCTTAAAGAAAACATTGGTTCATTTTACCCATGTACTTTCAAAATTAATTTAAAAAAAATTCTTTTTACTCAAACACACTAAATGTTTCGTTTTAAAAATTAGCCTTTAGATACATGTGTAGATAAATAAAATGTCATATTTATGTTATCGTCTTCTTCTTCAAATATATATAATACATACATACACATGACACGCATGGATGTAGGAGTGAGGGTATAATTTATGAAAGGTAGTCCGTCAAGATGAATATGTTGATCGTGAATATGGTTTGAGTGATTGTGAAGTAATTTGTGCGAGATGTCTGAAAGTGAGATCGACCATCTGGCTCTAGCTATTAATCTTGGGACATAGGGGCACATCTGCATATTAATTGCGTGGAAGGCACAACCAGCAACTGGTTGGAGACTACCTCTACCACTATAACTATTACTCTATTACCTACTCTATCTATAAAGTATCCCCTCGACTGTAGTGCTTCGGTGAAAAACTGCCCGCCAACCGCTGATTGGCCACCGCTTTTAATCAACGACCACCCCCACGACGCGTCGCCACCCTCCGCCCCTTAAAATAAATACAACTACCTCAGATTACGCAACTACTTCAAATGATTATATTTAAGATTCAACTCGACTGCTCCAGAATATAATATCCTAAGTGCAAAAAATATTCTGTGTTGTCTTAAGTCTTTATGGAACTGAGCCACATATTGTACGTATGAAACATCAAAAAATGTTGATTTCCAATCATTATATAACTTATTAAGTAGGAGATTGAATCACTCACTGACACTTCACAACCTGAATACAGATTACGATGGCATTCAATAAAATAAATACTGAGCGTGTTTATCTAAATAAAAAGCCTAAGCTTGGGCTTTTTGTAAAAACACCCGATAATAACGTAAAATCTCAGGAGATAAAGCACGTGGCTTCTAATATTGAAGTATTCATTTAAAATGAACTAGATGTCTTTAAAGAATATTAATAATTATTTTTATTTCGCCTGCTCCAGCGTATAATATCGTAAGTGCAAAAAATATTCTGTGTGCTCTTAAGTCTTTATGGAACTGAGCCACATATTGTATGTATGAAACGTCAAAAAATGTTGATTTTCAATCATTATTTAACTTATTAAGTGGGACTTTTTCGAAATAGTAAAATAGTCCTATTTTACTGGCAAGTAATGTAGATTCATCCATTATCTATAACACATTTCACGTCTGTGTCAATAGAAGGTATTCAATCGTAAATTGTTATATTTTATCCGAGTGACACGTGACAGGCAGTGTTACCAAATTGAATATGTGGCTCAATTCCATAAATACTTAAGAGTACACAGTTTTTTTGCACTTACGATATTATACGCTGGAGCAATCGAACTGATTCTTTATCATTAAAATCAGAAGCCATAGAATTAATGTGTATTAAATTGGAATAACACCTCATTATATTGAATGTGTGTTAAATGAGAAGTAATCTTTAGAAATTATTTCCAACTGTAACATATGCTACATTAGATCATTAGATTAGTGGTAAGAGCACTTGGTCGGTATCTGTGAGACACGGGTTCAATTCCTGCACAAGTTGTGTGCTATAATGCGGTATTTAAATTTTTCAAGAGTATTTACAGTTAATACACTTCAATTCAATGAAACGTTTGAGTAACATTTATAAAAATTTATCTTTTTTTATTTTTGTGTAATATTTCACACTACATATTCCCTGTCTGTGTATTTTGTTTTTATTTTTAGTTATGAAATATATAACAAGTCGGTTTTTGTCGTCTTTTCCCTCCTATTATTATTGTATTATAATGTAATTTTAAGTATCAAAATAATATCCTCATGTCAAAATAAGTAAGTATGTATGTAGACTTAATCGCACAATTATTAATTAATTATTGTAACATTACAATTATGGTAAATTTATATTTAATAAAGAAACTTCAATTCTGTGTATTTATCAACAATTTAAATGTATATCCCATTTACTTTAACATTTACTTTAACAGTATTTCGACATGTTGGTTGTCGTTGTGAAAAGTTCTGTTAAAATGAATGTATGTGGGATGCCTTAGGGAATTGTCTAATAATGTTTTAACAAATTAGTCTATAAGGTGTACATCACACTAAACGTGTCTTATAATTTCATAGATTTAAAATAAAAAATCCAAGACTATCCCAAGTGATATCATCAAAAATTGTAAGAATGGTTTGCTGAATAAAAAAATAAATTATTATAACGTAAAAATAAGACTATTTATATCTTTAAGCTAAGTTTATAAAGTGAACGTGTGGGTGTTCGTACAAAGTGAGTATTACAATGTAATGTCTTAATTAAAACAAATTACTGTTAAGATGAGCGTACGTAGGTGTATTTCAAGGAATCCATTGAATTTTAATGGAATCGTCTGAAAGGCCGTAGGTTCTTTATTTTAATTTATTTTTAGATACAAAACAGTGGATGGAAGTAGTTTTAAATGTGAGCGCAACGTTCTAATGGAAACAGATGTGGAAAGACAAAGAATGGAACCTGAAACGGACACTTCAGCCTCGAAACCACTGAAAACACCAAAGTCCACTCACCCAAAAGGCGATTACCGAATAAACAATACCATTACTACAACCGAAGTCTTTAAATTACACTACAATGTCTTTAGGTTACCACAAAAGGGAAGAAGAAGGAAATAATGTTTACTAATTTATTTATTTATCCACGCTGAATGTTGTTTTTGGTGAGATTTGTAAAAAATATATAATTATTTAAATACTTACAAACGTAAGTATTTATTAGGCGGAGAATATATTTATAAACTAGGTAATAGGCAGAGATGTGCCAAGGTTAAACAAATATTGTAGTAAATGTACATGTATTATACCTATCCTTTTCCCCATGGATTGCAATCAAGTGATATAAAGACGTTGAATTAATTTGTTCATTTATTTATTTATTTAGACTTTGTATATATATATATATATATATATATATATATATATATATATATATATATATATATATATTTATATATATATATATATATATATTTATATATATATATATATATATATATATATATATATATATATATATATATTTATATATATATATATATATATATATATATATATATATATATATATATATATATATATATATATATATATATATACATATTTCCAAAATCATCTTATTTTTTTATTTTGTAAATATATATATTTACAAAATAAAAAAATAAGATGAAGAATAAAAAAAACTATAGTCTCATAGAGGAATTATCGCACCGCAAACGGGTGTGATTAGTGATATTGTTTTTCTGGGCATCATTAAATTTCGACATTTGGACTAGAAACATAGGAAAAAATAGTTAATGGTAAAACGATTAAGAAGATAGATATTCTTTCAAATTAAGGCTAAAATTTATTGATAATTTTGGTAAAAGTTTGGAAAAACCATAGATATAAACATGAGATATCGCATTGCATATAAGCAGTTCGTGTAAAAATTGTGTCTACCTCACCCAACACATTTCTAGTGGCCTCTGAGAGTGGCTGTGACAATGCTTTGGCGATTAAAACGCAATAAACATCTTTAATTACAACAATTAAACATCTTAAAGAAGTACTCAGCGGTAAAACTGAGCCTAGATCTATTTGAGTCCATATGACATGTAGTAACAATGCATTTAACCATTTTACTGTGAATTATAACTGAAGATATGAAGAGAGATGTTTACACTATAATGTTTGCCAGGTAACTGATGTTTTTGACCACTTGAAATAACCACGCATTTAGCCTCTCGTGCGATATCTTATGTTTATATCTATGGGAAAAACAGTTCCCATGATCAACCCAAACGGTTGTCCCAACGAATATATTTATTAACATAACACTGTGTTGGAATATTTGAAATATATAATGATGAAACTAAAACAGATTTCGTTTGATGTAACTACTTTATTATGAATAATTTTAACGTGTATGGTACGGTTATTCAGAAACTTGCTGAAAATGCTTTGTATGAGTGAAAGGGCTGTTTTGTTGTGGTGAATTGAAGATAGAGTTTACAGTGAAGTGTCAGAGATAGGCGAGGGCATACATACATATTATACTGTATATGTATGTAAATAACAATGTCGTCAGGTGGAATATGTCCCTGGGGCAAAATAGAATCGAGGGCAAGGTGTATGGTATAGTAATGTTTAGATCTGTAATCAAATAGCACATATAAGTCCGACAATTATCTTCGAAGCCCACATCGCTATTTAGAGTGTGTATTGTGTTTGGCAACTGGCAACACCGCACCGCTCTGCTCCCTCAAGACACAACACTGTAAATGGCCAATCATCATTACAAACACCTCGTATAAACAACTTTAGACTTAACTAAAATATCATAAGTTAGTCATCATTTTAATTAAACAAAAAGTACTAACTATTTCACACTACAATGGCATATACTTCCCACAATGAGTGTGAATTAAAAGGCAACTCGATAATATTAATTGATATGAGTATAATATTATAAACAATCATTCTTTTTCATTATTAGAATAAGAGGACCCACACGAAATAGTTGCCTTTACCTGTTATAGAATTTAATTATTTTATATTATTTTAATTAATAATTATTTTTTGTTAATACAACATATAACTTTCTATCTGTCGATCGATTAGATCAATCGAAAATTCTGTCACTATTATAGAATATATTTTTAATATAAATAACATGTCATATAGTGTATTAAAGCTTGCTTACTAAGACATGATTAAATGATTTATACATATTTAAACATACATTGTGCAATTGATGATTAATATTTATATTTTATATTATGTAGTCAGTAGAGAATATAAAACCACTGACAGACTTCTTGGAGCAAGTAGCTCAAGGAGCATACTACATTAAACAGCTGGGTAAAACCCAAGTAAAATACAGATCACTAAGTCTGAAAAATATATACCTGTAATCACAGGTTTAAAAAATAGAGATACCGAGTTTCATTCGTATCAGACGAAAGAAAGCCGATCATATAAGGCTATAATAAAAACCTTCACCACACGGCAGATATCGCCGAAATAAGCGAAGAGCTCGCAAGTCACGGCCATGATGTTATCAGAATAACAAACATGTTGCAAAAAACAAACAAAACCCCACTGCCTATGTTTCTTTGCGAATTGAGACAAAAAGAGAATAACAAAGAAATTTTCAAAATTGACACCATACTTAGGTGTAAAGTCGTAATCGAGCCACCAAGACCTCAAAAAGAGGTCATACAATGTAAAAAGTGTCAAAGATACGGACACACCGCGAAATATTGCAACAGGACTCCGCGTTGCGTAAAGTGCGCAGGTGAGCACGCAACAACTGATTGCAACAGAACAACAAGAGACAACAATGTGAAGTGTGTCAACTGCAACGGGAATCACCCGGCAAATTATAAAGGTTGCGAAACACGCAAAAAGGTACAAACAAGCCAATTCCCCGTATTAAGAAAGAAAATAATTTCAAAACAGACAAACAACTTGACTAACACTACAACTTTCAAAACCAATGACATGCCAAAGTCGTATGCTCAAGCCACCAAAAATATCGAGCCAACTCCCGAAAAACCACAAGACAATATTATAAATAATTTAATAATTAAAATGGACAAACTCATTGAACTTGTCATGAAAACCATGGACAACATGACACAGATCATGGCAGCTCTTGTCCTAAATAAAAAATGATTCCATTATTAAAAATATGTCTTTGGAACGCCAACGGTCTTGGACAACATAGCCAAGAAATAAAATTATTTTTAAAAGAAAAAAACATTGACATAATGCTTATATCGGAAACACACTTTACCGAAAAAAGCTACATAAAAATTCCCATGTATACTATATATACGACGAATCACCCCGATGGAACTGCGCATGGCGGAACAGCGGTGATAATTAAAAACACTGTGAAACATCATCTCACTGAAAAATATGATCGAGACTTTCTCCAAGCAACCACAATTGCTGTCGGAGATACAAATAATTATGTATATATATCGGCTATTTACTGCCCACCCAAACACTCGATTAAACGAGAACATTTTGACGATTACTTCAGAACACTTGAAGCGGATAAATTCATCGCAGGTGGGGACTTCAATGCCAAACACCAACAATGGGGGTCTAGACTGGCCACACCCAGGGGGAGAGAACTGTATAAAAGTATGGCAAACAACAAGTTGACTCATCTATCGACTGGTGAACCAACATATTGGCCTACAGATAGAAGAAAAACACCGGACCTCATAGACTTCTGCGTAGTGAAAGGAATTCCAATCGAAAGACTGAGCGCAGAATCTTGCCTCGATCTGTCATCAGATCACTCACCTGTTATTATTAAATACAGCTTGCTACAACCAATTATCAAACCCAGTAAATTTACACTCGGTAACCGTCACACAGATTGGGAATATTTTAGACATATCTTAAATGAAAATTTGAAATGTGATATACCATTGAAAACAGAAGACCAACTTAACACCGCAGTTATTCAAAATCAAATTCATTCCGCAATGAAAAAAGCCACGCCCAATATGTCAAAAAAACCACACTCAACAGATGATTTTCCCCGCTGGATTCAGGAAAAAATACATGAAAAAAGACGCATTCGTAAAGAATGGCAAAATACTCGAAGCAAGGAACTGAAGAGAAAACTGAACGAAGCAATAAGAGATATTAAAAATATCCTATGTGAATGGAAAAATAAAGGGATTCAATCCTATCTGGAAGGTCTCACAGCAACCGACGCTACAGATTATTCTCTATGGAAAGCTACAAAAAACTAAAACGGCCCCAAATATCCATACCGCCCATCAAAACGGCTGACGATAAATGGGCAAAAACTACAAGAGAGAAATCAAACGAGTTTGCGAAACATCTCAAGGAAGTATTTACACCAGCGGAAAGGATGTGTTCCCCTGAAGAAGAAAGTCACATTCAAAATTTATTAGATAGTACGGAACATAAAGAAAACTATTATTTCAAAATTGGACTTCAATGCGTCAAGCATGTTATAAAATATGAAGTACGTGCAAAAAAAGCGCCAGGACATGACATGATTACCGGGAAGATAATCAAAGAATTGCCAGATATCGGATTAAGATTTCTAACCATAATATTTAACGCGATACTTAGAATGGGTAGCTTCCCTAGACAGTGGAAAATAGCAGAAATTATTATGCTACCTAAACCAGGTAAACCACCCGAAGAAGTCACTTCATATCGACCGATAAGCCTCCTGCCAATATTTTCCAAAATATTTGAAAAAATTCTACTGCGCAACATGAAACCAATACTTTTTCAAGAACACATGATCCCTGATCATCAATTCGGTTTCAGAGAAGCGCACTCGACAATTGAACAAGTTCATCGAGTTGTGACGATCATAGATCGCTCCATACAAGAAAAAAACTACTGTTCAGCAGCATTCTTAGATATCAGTCAAGCTTTTGACAAAGTCTGGCACCCAGGCCTGCTTTATAAAATCAAAGGAAAACTGCCCAAAAACATGTATGATATTATCAAATCGTACTTGACCGATAGACAGTTTTTTGTTAAATATGACAACGAAACTTCAAATCTTAATACCATAAGATCTGGAGTACCGCAAGGGAGTGTACTAGGTCCTGTACTGTATCTAATATATACAAACGATCTCCCAAAAACCGACAACACAACACTGGCTACATACGCTGACGATACCGTCATACTCGCTTCGGACAAAGATCCAACAGCTGCCTCACAATTCCTCCAGAAACACCTTGACGCAATACAGAAATGGCTTGAAGTATGGAGAATTAAAGTAAATCAAACCAAATCGACACACGTGACATTCACAAACAAAAACAGACATGTCCACCAGTGAAAATTGGTGGGAAAAATATTCCACAAGAAGACTCGGCTAAATACCTCGGTATACACCTTGACAGAAGCCTAACATGGCAAAAACACATTAAGACAAAGAGACTTCAAATGGAACATAAAAAAAGACAAATGTACTGGTTGATTGGCAGACATTCCCAACTCACACTTACAAACAAGCTATTGCTGTATAAAGCAATAATCAAACCCATTTGGACATATGGATGTCAACTGTGGGGGACAGCTAAGGATACTCATATCAGCAGTATCGACAGGTTACAAAACAAGACCCTGAGAGCAATTTTAAATGCTCCATGGTATGTACCCAACTGGATCCTATTACAGGACTCTAAAACAATGACAGTACGCGAAGAATTGAAAAAATTCAGCGAAACGTACCAAAGTAGATTAAAAAGTCACCCGAACGTACTAGCGAGGGACTTATTGACCGTAGACTACGCAAGACGTCTACAAAAATACAGACAACTTGACTTGCCAGCAAGATTCAAGGACTGACAATGGTGTTTACTTGATAAAACAAGTATGAACACTTGAACACTTATAACCTAAACACAACGCCGGGATTGAGTCGTCACTGGACAACCAACCCTCAAGACAATGTGACAACAGACGACGAGTAAGATGTCTTTAGACAGGGTACTCAAAAATATAAATCAAAAAAAAAAAAAAAAAAAATATTATGTAGTATATATTATCCCCAATGAGCTAATTTGTACATATATTGTATAAATGTAGATGCCAATAATACTTGTAAAGACGTCAAAACCATAGCAGGCTCAGATGAGATATAGCAATAAAGGTTTCGTGTGTCAGCCGCGCCGCCTCGCTATCTAAAAATATATTATATATTCGTGACCGGGCATATTCGAATGTACGACGTAATATTGCATGGCGCTTCAACATATAAAAGTTCATTGCGTATCTCATATTAAATTTCACCTAAGCCTAATTCGTAAGATGTATTGTATATGAATAATTGTATACTAAGCGTCTAAAGTATTTCATTTATTTTAATTTAATATTATTTGTATTTATGCCAAGTCACCTTGGCCATCACCTAAATATTATTTATGATAGTTTCCCAGGCTACCACACAGCGATGAGTCTTTCAAACCTAGATCTATCAAGTGATACATAATAGCTGTTAATAATAGTTGGTTATGGGGATCGTACCGCGAATTCTCACTTCGGAATCACCACCACAAGGCGGCTCAAATTTTATTAATAATAAGGGATATTTACATTTTATATATATTACAAGATATTTACAAGAGCCGCCTTGTGGCCCAGTGGTTAGTTTAACGGATTCGTGAGTGAAGACTCCCGGGTTCGATTCACGGCACCGGAGTCACTTGGTAGATCTAGCTTAGCAAACTAGATCTTAAGTACTCATTGCTGTGTGGTGGCCTGGGAAACCATCTCTACTATATTCTCCCGTAAAGGCCAAGGTGGCCTGGCCAACCCCTTATAAAGGGACTCCCGCCAATAGGGAAGGCGTCACGATATTTATTTATTTATATTTACATATGCATGTAAACAGTACAGTATTCCTTCCCTTGCTGCCCGTCGTTCCTATTTAGGTGTTCTGTTTCTTTTTAAAATACTTAATAATTACATTGATTCATTAGCCTTATTACCTAATATTAAATTTAGAGTACCTCACAATTCCTCACGTTCTATTCTTTAGTCGATCAATGTCCTTTTATAATAACTCCTTACCTGAAGTAGATATCTTTCACAACACCCTCACTGATTTTAAATTTATCCTTAGAGGACTACCATTTCATTAAATTTGATTATATTATTTTTTTTTACCTTTTTTACATACACTTCAATTTATATACTTTATTTTGTATATTATTATTCTATACTTTGTAAATATTAATATGTACTTAATTTGCCTTAGAATAAGGAATTTTGTTATTGTACAACTTCACATAGAGATGTAGGTTCTCTGGTATTCCAGGGAACTGTTTTCTCTTATTTAAAAAAATAAAAAAAGAATACAAAATATACATATTATAGTATATTTTGAGAGTTAGTGTTTGTGCTGATTGTGTGTAAAAGGTGATAATCAGAGGTGCAAAAGACGTAGAGCTGACGTGTGATGTTCTGGGTTCTCCTCATCGGTGTTGTCCACGTGGGAACACTTGGGTGCAAATTAGGATCCTTTTTGCTTAGAATCTCGTTCAGCAGATTAGAACCGGCTGTTAAGATAGAATGGCGTGCTTGTGGCCAATCAGACTGTTTATCTTCTCATACTGACAATACCAACTTTGCTACGTTTACACATTGCTCGTTATATAGATTGTGGTGAAGTGTCTGCGATGCACTGCACGATTTCTATAATGTTCTATATTGCACTCCATTGTACTTCTTGAACACATACCCTCATCTATTTCTTTCACGTTTCCTTCGTATTGCTTTAATCAGAACTGTTTCGGAAAGTGCCATCCCCTTCATAATATACCCAACTAATGCACAACCCTGAAACTTTCCTTTAAAAAGAATCAACCATTAAATGCAGGTTAGCTTAACCTTCTGTACTATGGGTAGTATTTACACAGCTTAGCTTTTTTTATTAATGAAGTTGGTTAGGTTAGATAAAAATTTTCGGTTAAGAATTCTATCAAGAAAGATTTCATGAAGAAACTCATTCCCGTCTACTTAATTAAACTCCATAATTGGGAGGTTAAAAACGATTACTATGTGGGCTTTCATTCAATATTCAATATTTTCACCAAATAATACAAAATAGAAAACCCAATTGAAATTGTTAATATCTCACTATTTTCTATGTATTTGTTCTTTTTAAACATACAATAATAAATTAATAGACATGGTTTAATTCGTACATATTTTTCTATAAATAATTAAAAATATAACGTAACCTACATACTACACAGACTTCCTGATTTCTAAACGTTATTAAGAATGCCTTTAATTCTTAGGTATTATTATATTTTTATACGATTTTAAAAATGAAATAAATAGTTTTAAATATCGGCATTAAAACCACTTTAATATAAAAAATACTTTGAAGGTGATTAAATCGATTCTGCAAATAATTTGTTTTCAAACAAATGCATTCGTAGTGCGGCAAATTTCAGTTCAGCCAGTGATACTTTCAGGAGAAACGTTTCAGTTTCAGAAAATTTCCAATCTCGTCGAATGAAAGCTTATTACACTTTAATTTCATTATTGGCGACACTAATCGGAAATCGGTTCAAACGGATTCCGATTTAAGAAATGTAATTAAACGCCAATAAGCTTACTTTTAAATCAATTAACTGATAATGATCGTCAGGTTTAAAATGTTAGATATTATTTACGTAATGTAATTGGCGACTTTATCTTTTTCATTTACGGTTTGCGATATGTCTAGGTGAATAATTTGTTTTCCTTCGTTTTGCTGTTACCAAGTCACTTATATTAGAAGTCATTTTAGATGTAGCTCACACATGGGCCGTAAAAACTTAAATGGCCAAAACAATATTGTTGAAATTTGAGTGGTTAGCTGAAAGTGGGCTACGAACAAACCATAAAGGTGAACGGGGAGAGTGCACTGTGTTGACCATAAAGAGAACGTCTAACCTATAAACTCTACCTATAACATTTTTATATCGTTTATACTTAATATGGATATTAAAAAAATGTATAAAGACATGTCCAAATTATACGTTTGCTTATTTTTATATTTTTATATGAAGAAGTTTTTTTTAACAGGCGGGTGATGGAAGAAAAATATGTTAATATCATGCCACATGAAATCCATTTCATTAAAAGTAAATACTTAATATCAAAGTCAAGCAAAACCTCTCCAAATTAAATGATATTTGTGAATATTATAGTCAAAAAAAATATTCACAGATCAGTCAATAAATATCCTAAACATAACTCGTATATTTTTTTAACCACATTCTATAAAAAACGAATAATTTCATTATTTTCAAAACCTGGGGAAAAGTAGAATTTTTGTGTTATTATGTATATATTTTGAAAAAAATCAATTATTAGATTATAATCTACTACGCACTAACATCTACTGATAAAAAATAAAATATTGTGGGAATTACTTAAAAAAATATATTTAATATGGAATTCCATACAGAAATCAAAAAAAAAATTGAATACTTTGAGAATCTGTGACGCACATTATGCAGACTATGAAAAAGCTAATACATATATATTTATTTAATTAAAAATTAACTCGACTTTGAATTCAAAGCGTATTTTTTTATTATTAGTCATACTAGTACCAAAAATTTAGAGGCGTTTTTGTGAAAATAATGTATTGGTCGAGTAATAAGAAAATTTTATAAAAATATATGACGATCACTGAAGACTCATCAAAATACACATGTATGTATTTAAAGATTTTTTGTTATTGGGAGAGAAAAAAATCTCTGGTTTAAGTTAGTGTTCATTCTTCTTATAAGGATGAAAAAGTTGCAGACTCAAGATTGCTACGTCAAATCGATATTGTGTTTGTTGGATAAATAACCTATTTCTCCTGATTAAAATTTGTCTCTTTACCCGTGACTTCTTTACTTCTTTGAACTTTAAATTAACAAATATTATAGGGATCATACTGAAGATGCCTTGGGTATATTCTCTCGTCTTTCCATACAATTTGTCATATGCTATTTTAGTTAGTATTATAATAATAAACAAGCAGATGACATATGTAATGTCATTACACGGTCACACAATATATGAATGAGAAGGAAGTCATTAACGTCAGCCAGTAGAGCTACTCTTGATGATACTCAGTTTTTCCTACGAATTCTCTTCATTTCATCAACATTAATTCCAAATCACACACTATTCTATTTTTATATATGTTTAGGTTTACATAAATATATACGTAAGTAATATTTTTTTAGTTTAATTGAAATGTATTAAATTGAAATATTATTTAAAAATTAAATACCTCATTAAACGAAACACCTAGTGCGGAAATTGAACCTGCGTCTTTCGGATTCCAGCCAAATGCTCTTACCACTAAGCAAAACTGAAACTCTGGAACAATTAACGATTAATCACTTCTCAATCAATGTACCAGATACATGTTTAGCTTAAAGGTTAGAGTACTTGGTCGGAAACCATAGAGACGCGGGTTCAATTCCTGCACCAAGTTTGTTGTATAACGATTTATGTATTTTTTTTCAAGAATATTAATTATTGTAATAACTCTATTTATATATCAAGTACATACTGTCAAAATGCCATATTTAAAAAGTTATATTTCATAGTTTTAAAAAGTTTTTTTAGATAGCGGCGAATTAGTGACAAAAAAGTCCTACAAATACAAATGCATCCCTTACTCAAAATATGACTTTTTTTATATGCATTTTAGCAGTATACCCTCGATATTTAGTATCCATATTGGTTAATGTTAAAACTATACTATTTTATTAAGTAATCGAGGAAATTCCTCTAATCATTGAACAAACAATACGGTTAATAGCGTAGTAATAAAAATAACCAATGTATTTTTTAGAAATTAAATCAGTTTTCGACCAGTCAAATATTAATTTTAGGATTGTAAAGGTCTGAAGAGTATTTGCAGAAGATTCCAGCTCATTTAAACAAGTTTGTGGAATTCGTCAGATCGAATATCTGGGTCAATTTCCAAAGTTGTGCCCAAAAATTCCAGCATGGCACGCACAACTCACCACCATCCACAATATGGCGAAACTCACCTGAAACACAAAAGGGATGCTTGGCTAAAAAGCCTTCGAAGAATGTGTCCCCATAGCGGCATCAGCAAATTGTTTAGCGAATAATTCCGCGTCATGTTAACACACTCGAATACTGTAATACACACGCACATATATACATATATAAAAGGCCCTGAAGGCTTCACCCTTCTGTTGCCGTCAAAGCCTCCAACCACCTTTGGCCCCGGATGCCACACTCAACCGCAACCGACACACCAACAACCTCGATAATTGACACCAAACTGCTTTCAGAATTCACGTGTTAATCAAACAATTATTAAACGATGAGATTAATAATTAAGAGACGTTTATCTTTAAAAAAAATGGGTAATTAACCTCTGGACGACCCTCACATTTAATATAATAATACAGCGTAATAACTCACTAGGAGATAAGACGCATGTCTACAAATATTTCATGGGTTCAAATCCCGCTTAAAAACATTTTAAATTGATTTCATCGGTTATTATGACTGGGAGATCGGAAATAATATTAATAAAATCACGATCTAGGTTTATTGCAATTTCTGGTTTGTAACGTGAACTAGGGCTATTTAATAAGTTAAGAAGGGTAAAAAGAACTGATTCAAATAAATTTAACCAACTAGCAAAATATATGGAAAAATTCCCTGTTGGCCATTTGTATATAATATAATAAAATGAATGTTCTGAAGCGAAGTGATTTTAAAATATTATTGTATTTCAGTGAGCTATTGTTAAGAACATAAAATCCCGATGGATGGTCTTGATCCAGGCTTACTCTGAATTCCTATATTCTAATGTAAATACTGAGGCGATTATTAAGTCTATATATATTACAGCAGAGTAATAGCCCAGGATAGGTTTTTATTTTTTTTCCCATTCTTTCTATAATTAAATACTATTACTCATGTCAAATTTAAATAAAACATTCTCATGTTAGTTATAGGTGAAAAGATATAAACACTCTGTACACCTAAGTCTATTTCCAAAGATGTATTAGTCTATCAATCAATGTAAAAACTTATGCATAATAAAGAAATTGTAATAAAAAATAATAGCCCAGGGGATAAGACGTGGCTACAAATACTGTGGTCATGGGTTCTAATCCTGCTGAAGTCAAATTTATTTTTTCAATTGATTTGATCGGTTTTTACGATTGGGAGATCGGGAATAATATTAATAAAATCACGATCTATCATCCTGACCTAGGTTTACTCTGATTTCCTGTGTATGAGGCGATTATTAAGTTGGTGACCTGTGTAACTAGTAATAGTTCACTTGTGAAAATTAAAAAAAAACACGTTGAAAATTAACACGTTGTGTGTCTACAAAAACCGTCTCAAAAAAGCTCCTCGAGGCGTAAATAAATGTAAATTATTTGAATAGAATCCATGTGAATTTTTTCACAGCGAAAAAAATATCCAATACATATTCCGTGAGAATCTTTTGTAGGATTTAAAATTTATTACGGCATTTCACAATAACTGTGTGCGTAGGTTGAGCTTGTATGGGCTTTCACTTGAAATATATCGCAATCTTACTCTAAAAATAACTTGAAAATACCTATATATAAACGTAAAGCAATTCGAGAGAAAAATACACTCTTACTATATGATATAATGCTCTTACATTTTCAGTTAGCAACTTATCGTCTTCGAGGATATGAAAGTTATATTTTGAAATACAGTTTTCAAGTAACATAAGGTGGTAAATCTTGTTCAATCGACTTGCGGAAAACGCTGGCACCGCATGTCACTTTTTACGGACCTTTTGCGATTCAAAGCGAAAAGAAATCGGATGCCCTGTCTGTCTCCTTACAAATTGATTCTTTACAAAGCACCAAATTTACATGGAATAAGAAAAATGGTCTTGCAGCGGTGGAAACTAAGAGAAGTCCTTTCTTTTCCGTGTTAATTTAGAACGAGTCACGGTGCTAAATTGAAGACAAAGCCTCCGAGATTATGATATTAGCTACGACGTATTTTCTACTCTGCCGGTCTTCAGCATTTCAATTTTAAAATATTCCTTCAGCTAAAGCATAAAAAAAGTAAAACACCGCTCCTTTGAAAATATTGATATTCATATTTTTTTAAACAACTACAATGCCAGAATATTTTAACTCTCCAGCCTCTAGAGCTCTAATAAAAATTTAGAAGAAATCGAGCTCAAGAATAATATTTAATAAATAAAATAATGATATACGTTTTATGCAATTTATTTAAAGAAATAAGTTTGTTATTTCCATAATATTATTTATATACAAATATACTGGAAATTACAAACTTATTTCATTAAATAATTATGGAATCCCATCTAGTAATTAACACGATCAATAATTTGAAGCAATTTCTGGTTTGTAACGCTGGGGATATTTACTAAGTTAAGAGGATAAAAAAGTCCTCTCTTGGCCATTTGTATATAATATAATAAAATTTTAATTTTATTATATTATATATTTCATATTATATTATATATTATTATATATTATATATTATATTATATATATCAGATATTTATATCTGAAGCGAAGTGATTTTAAAATATTATTGTATTTCAGAGCCGTATTAATAAGAACAGTGTTTTTGAGGGTAGGCATTAAAACATGTTGTATTTAAAATCGGAAGTTATAATGAATTTAAGTTATGATATTTTCTGAAATTGGGTTCAAATTGAAAATCCTATTTTTTCTATCAAATTCCCTCCTTTCCTATTTAAAATCAACACGATAAATTGTACTTATGCCATCTTAATATTGAAGGAAAATCATGGCGTTGGCAAAGATTGTAGTCTAAATAATTATCATCCCAATCAAACACAAGTCCTTGAGAAGGCAATTTGAAGTGGTCGAAGTATTTGAAACTTGCGAATCGATAATCATCCCATAGATACATATAATATAATATATACATACAAAATATAATATCCAATTCCTCTTATAAAGGCAACAATATCCAAACTCGACTAGACTGCACTTCGGAGACACACTCCAACTAAACAACTTATGCAAAACCCGGAAAACTCTTTACTTTTCTCTCCAAAATAATAAAAATAACTCCTTTATGTATTCTATGAATAATAACAACGTTTCCTAGTTACAAAATGAATCATGTTTGTGAAATTCAAAACCAATCACATGCAACGTGAAGCATTTCACTTCTGTTCAACGTCTTACTCGAGAATCGGTTCGTAGATTTAAGCATGTTTGTACACTTTCCTGTGATTATTATATGAAAATTATATTTGAAGACCATATCAACCTTTAGCTGTTTTAAAATTCAATAGAGTTTATATTTATATTGGTATTAAAAATTCCCAATTCTATTAATGTTTACAAATACAACATTTTCTTTGGGATCTACGTATAATATGTGTGTATGGTGAAGTGTACCAGCAGCCAAATGTAAGAGGTATTGCAAAATTACTGAATGAGCAAAGCTGAAGCTGAAGCTGAAGGAAAGCAGGTGCCCTAAGGCTTTCTTCTCCTGCTTTCTGCTTCAGACAGCTTTTCCATACGGTCACCATATCATTTGAGAGCTTTCTCATTTGTAATTAAATAAACAATAACACCAAAAGGATAAAAAAATAAAATACAAGGCATTGAAGATATGTAATAATGAATAAAATAAAAAAGAGGGCTGAATTAAAAATATTAACCTTATAATTAATTACTAGCATTACGCATTAGTAAAGTATTGGATTCCCAGGCATACGTCACCGTAAATACGATAATAGAGTTGCTTAGCTACACTTATGAACGGTTTTTTTAGTTAATGCCTCGTCTGAGCCTCGGGCGAGGCACTAATTAACAAAAAACCGATCAAAAGTACAGCAAAGCAACTCTATCCGTCTTTACGGTGACTTTTGTCCGGTTATTTGTGGAAAAATTAAATTAAAATAATAAATACTTTAATAGTCGTATTTATTATTTAATAGTATGTTAGTGAGTCGTTCTAGAGCTGATAGTATTGGTGCATGTACGAATAGACTGGAGCTTGGTAGTATTGTTGTACGCGTACATACGCACCGAATGCATTAACTCATATTGAATACCTTTTTAGTAAATATGCTCAATACGAAAATTTATGTTTAAAATTGATTAAAATATTGTGTTAAATTTGAGTAGGTAATATAATATCGAGGGTATACTGCAAAAAGTCATATTTCATAGTTTTGAGATAATGGCGAATTAGTGAAAAAAAGTCATAGTCTTAACAGAACTATGAATTTATGATATATATTTGAATAATTTACAATTTGGTATAAGTCAGTGACTTCTTTTATCTTCCATCCATATCCAAATATAACACAATTATAAAAAAATACCTCTATTTTAACCAACTGACCGAAACTAAAAATGTAAACTTGACTTAGTTATTTTTTTCTCCCAAAATACTGATGATAGAACTAAGTGCGTTTTGACAGTAGATGAAGTAATAAAAAATATATAAAAATGCATCGCTAACTCAAAATCATCAAAATATGTATTGGTGCATTTTAGCAGTATACCCTCGATATATAAGAGTGTCAAAAATTATATTAATAAATAAATTCTCGATTATTTCTAATTTTTTTTAAATAAAATCAGGTAAATAATATGGAATTCCTCACGCCCAACAATTTTGGTGAACACAATTTTTTGTGATAAAACGTTTGCAAGTGCACTTGAGTTATGCGTTAATTTGGTCATCAAGGCTTTACGCACCCTAAAATGGTGTATTTTAATTAGCCAATGTTCACTTCTTTATTTTTTCCCCAGTCTGAATATTTTAATATATAAGCAGGCGGTGTGGTGTTTTAAGTGTCTTAACGATTCTACGGAGCGTAACAAGGAGGCCGTTTTTCTAATTGGCACAGAGAAGTGAATCCGGATTAACTGAAGAACACTCCTTCTTTTACATTGACAATAACCAGACCTGTGCCCATCATCATCATCATCACAATCACATTAATGCTTTACCACATTTAAATTACAATGAAAATATCCAAGCTAACCGTGCCTCAATGAACAAATCGACCGCACTGAATATTAAAAAAATATAATTATTCGTACTAGTTAGTATACTGGAACCTTTTTTTTGCTTAGGTAACGTGTTTTTATGAACGGATCCTTGCTATCGAAGAATAACGAAATTTTAAATTACTCTCATTCCGCATATGATTATGTCCTGTTATAAAAAACCTGTGGCAAAATACGTACTTTCCAATAATCGCGAGTAGCTTTTAGTTGTACATGTTTATTACATCTCTATACAAAAGCAGACTATTCGATTTCGATAGAGACAAACGAGTAAAGCTAATTAAAATTTACAAGGCTGGGATTTATCATTTCATTAAATTAATATGTCTTTTTAAAAAAATGTGTCTTAGTATGATGAGTTATTTTTTTTGTCTCTATATACATACATATGTATATTACACCGATACCTACGATATTAGAAGGCCGGACAAGTGGACGATAAATATCAATTAAATAATTTTGAAAGAATCAATACTAATTGTCTCATTCAGACTCGTCTTCTTGATATTTATACATTCTTATAAGCAGTAACAGTTATACACAATTACTTACTTTAATTATAAACAAGACACACGTGTACGGTAAAAAATTTAATGTTTTTAGTAAGGGATATCCTTCTTGAATATCTTGATAGAAATTATTATAAAATTTTATTTATGATTAACAAACACACTAAAAGACTATGCAAACTTAATAACACTAGAGTTTTAAGATTCTGATAGCCTATTAAAATACGTAATAAGTATTCGTCAGACATTCAATCATGCATCGCAGTGATGTTGTTTGTATTTAAATATAATTTAAGGGAAAAACTGAAATGGAAGTCAAACTATTTTTGTAACTAGGTCGTTATTAATATTAAATATTATATTCCTTCCAAAACATTTTTTTTTCATAATAATAACGTAGTAGAGACGGGGTGATAATTGGACGCTTCGGTATAATTGTGTTAATGTTTTTGCGAGCATTCAACGATATATTATTAAATACCGTTTTAATGGCCTGGATGGGATTTTTAAGCCGTTATAACAAATCGAGGGACCCTTGCTTTTCGCCACGTGAATCCAATTCAGCACAAGTGGAAATTCAAATTAAAATTTATACGCACACGTTCAAGTGTTTGAATAAACGAGCCGTTCAAGAAAAGGTTCCTATTACACTTAACGACGATGCTTCAAATTAACTCCAATTAAGACAAAACGAAATAAGTTTGTAATCATAATATAATCATGGCAATTATAGATTTTATAAATAATGTGTATCTTCGCCTTCAAAGATGTAATTATAAGAGGGTGTTAGTGAGTCGTGCTAGAGCTGAATAGTATTTGTGCGTATACCAAGAGAGCTGGCTGTATTGGTTTAAAACAGCTCTATTCGTATACGCACATGCACACACTCTCATTACAAATTTATATTTCAAGACTACTTAGTATTTTATTATTAACAAATAAGTGATTAAAAAAGATTATATGATTAAAAAAGAAAAGGGCAATTATTTACTGGATGGAAATAATCGTGGATTAACAATTAATAATAATGCAATTGCTAATTCCATATCCAAGATAAAAATCAAATGTAAATTAACAATCAAACGTACAATTTATTTTATATTAATTAAAATAAGATAAATAACTCATAAAAGCACTATACTGTAACTCTTTTATTTGTAGTGGATTTCAAGTCATTTTTATTTTGATTTTAATTTAATAGTTTTATCAAAATTTTCATGAAACAGTGAAAATAAATATTTACCCTTGTATGTATGTAAATGTTAATAAACCATAAAAATGGATGCAAGAGAGAAATATGAATAATTAAACGTTCTACAAAAATAATACTTGGAAATTTTAAAAACAACTTCACTCTAAGCAAAACCCTTTGATAAGTGATAGTAAGTTTTTATTCATATTACTAAAAAATATTGAAAGTGGACCGAAATTTCACATATGGTATACGATATATATGTATTTTGAAAAAAATTTTTTTTGAATTGAAACTATTTCTTTATAAATAAATGATTTTTGTAGTATAAAAGTCGGTGATATAATATTGTGAGTGGGTGGTTGATTGATATTTGCACACGTAACGCTATCGGAAGTCGAGTGTGTCATTTAAGACTTCCTCCAGAAGTATCGGGATCAGGGGGAAGGAAGGAAACCCCCAACAACACACTCATGAGCCAGATGTAATCAGGATCTTTAGAAGCCTTATCTTCTCTGGTGGATGCTACAGGTAAACAGTATTTCTATCCTATACTCCCTAATGACATTGGTACATTCAAAATACGATTCGAACCCCGACTGTCATTGCAATCAAGGTATAATAAAAATATTTCGATTTGAAGCAGTATTCATTTCATATGTAATATTTAATATATAATATTTATTAAAAATCATCTCGACTTTGAAGTCAAAGCGTATTTTTTTATTATTATGACACGAGTACCAAACATTTTGGGGCGTTTTCGTGAAAATAATGTATTGGTCGTTTATTTTATAAAAATATATGACGATCACTGTAAAACTCTATTTTGGTATGTGAAGTGAATTTAATCTAATTACATTTAAAACAAGTCTCAAACGTTTCAGAAAATCAGAGTATAACTAGCTTGAAAAGATCTATCAGACATTTATCTATAATTATAAGTCGTCTTAATTGAAAACTTAAATAAACACTATAACAAAATGGTTAACTTCTCAACTAACTCCTTGATACAAAATAAAAATATGTTTCAAATAAGCGAAATTATAAATTACCACTGAAATATTTAAGGGACATTTCATAAAAAATCTTTAACATATCTTTTTTCACAAACACATTTGATTTTGCCCGTCTCCACAATCCTTAATGATTTTACTATATTTGTGTATCACAATTATGTATATTTATTATGTATTATATATATATATATATATATATATATATATATATATATATATATATATATATATATATATATATATATATATATATATATATATATATATATATATGCTGCTGCTGCTATATATATATATATATATATATATATATATATTTATATATATATATATATATATATATATATATATATATATATATATATATATATATTAGTTGTTCTACAAGTGGGTTTTTGTATTTTTTCCCCTAAATTATTTTATGACTCCCTATTAAAATAAGTAAAAGACTTAACAATTAATACATTTTTTTTAAATTCCCATTATAAATAAATACACTTGAAGAGTATCAAATTAAAATATTACTGAAAAAAATTAGATATCTCATTATACCACACACCTGGTGCGGGAATTGAACCTGAATCTTTCGGATACCCGCCAGATATGAACTATTAGTTAAAGTGTGTTAAATAATCTTGACAATAAAATTATTTTAACTGAATTTCGTTAGCTTAGTGGTAAGAGCACTTGTCGGTATCCGAGAGACGAATTGTTTTAATTTTAAAAAAATAAACTAGAGTCTTAAATACGTAGGAAATGATTATGAGTGATAAAAAAAACAAATAAAAAAGTGTAAATACACAAAATTTGGTGCTTCAGACGAAACATTCGAGTGTAAAGGGTTTATATAAATACCAATCCCAATGAAACTACCTATTTGTTAATTCAAGTATAACTCAAGCAGTTATCTATTTTGTAATTAAAATAATATTTTGTTTTTAAAATAATATTTTGTTTTTAAAATAATATTTAAGTGTTATAAGCGTTGTGTTCCGACTTATTTGGCATCTTACATTATTTTACCAATAGAGGGATAAAGCCTCCAGGTTTCGAAGAACCTCTGCGTATTTTACGATGTCTTACTGTAACCATTAGATATTTTGTGGTCAGATAGTGATATAAGATATAAGGATGTAGTAAATCTGTTGTAGCATGTTCTAAACGCGTAGTAAGCATTTCTCTGCACGATCATCAAAGGCATGTCGTCTACTGAATTCCTTATCCCATACTGGACATTCCTAAACTCAACTACCTTCAACACACCGTACTATCCGACAACTATTAAAATAAAGTCAACACACCCTCTTGATGTGACTTGTAATCAAAAGGGTGAATTAATCATATTAACCCTATGGTCGGCATAATGTATTTTTCATAAACGCTTAGTGGAACATAATAAGTATGCATTGTCAGAGTTAGTAACTGAATTTTATTTTTAAATAGCTCAAGTTGAAGTCAAGCTTTTCAAATAAGTATTAAGCGAACACTGTAGTGAATGAGTAATAGTTATTAGGATAAGTATTAACTTTGCACTTGTTCCTCGTTATGACTTGCTGAATTTAGTACTTTCACACTCGCTGCACAGTAAAGTATTATTATTTAAATATAAGTTGTATGAAAGTTATTATATGACATAATCAATATTAAATAAAATGTGTCTTTAAAGATTTTAAATGGTTCTATACCTATGTTTATGGAGAGCGTGCACAAATATTTTTTTACATTGTTCCTCTTTTTATGTTTTTCTTTTCTTTTTTTATTTATTGTTAATTTTAAATTGATTCTTCTTTTCTCTGTCATGTTCCAACTGACGAGTGCTGCACTATCATCACGGCGACTTGGGATCCCCCGTAATGCTCTAGTGGTCCTGCAGTATGATATAAAAATAAATGTATTTATATTTAAAATATTAAAAAAATGTATTATGGTGATAAAAGGCGTAGTTACAAATAATTTGTTTGGAGAAGTGACTAATAAATTAATAATGATTGTAAGGTATTATAGAAGCCATATTGCGTAACTGTAATACTTTAATAGATTATATTATACAATTTCTTTATTAAATAAAATTTGCATACAATGTATTGATACATTAAGAAGAGATACAATATTAAGTTTATAGACTTAGTCTTTAACTTATTTTAATACGGAGTACAATCAATTGCTAATTAAAATAATTAATAAGACATATCATAATTTATGGGGAAAAGTACAAAAATCCACTTGTGCAACTACTAAAATATATATAATCCATCTTAAGCAATAAACACTATAACAAAATGGTTAACTTCTCCACTAACTCTTTAATACAAAATGTTAACAAAATCAAATATGTTTCAAATAAGAGAAATTTTAAATTACCACTGAAATGTTGAGAGACATTCCTTAAAAATTCTTTAACATATCTTTTTCACAAACACATTTGATTTTGTCTGTCATTAATGATTTTACTATATTCGTGTTTCACAATATTTTTGTTTTATTCATATAGTATTAAGTACATGTTTTTGTAATTCTAAGTTTATTTTATTTTATTATTATTATTATTTATTATGTTTAATACTTATATATATTTTAGTAGTTCTACAAGTTGGTTTTTGTATTTTTCCCCATAAATTATGTTATGAATTATTAATTATTTTAAATATCAATTGATTATTCTCCGTATTAAAATAAGTAAAAGACTAAGTCTATAAACTTAATATCGTAACATCTAATCATAATGTATCAAAACATTGTACGCAAATTATATTTAATAAAGAAATTGTATATTAAAAATATATAATCCATAATACATAATAAATAATAATCAAATAAAATTACAATTACAAAAACATATATGTGGAGACAGACAAAATCAAATGTGTTTGTGAAAAGATATGTTAAATATTTTTTATGAAATGTCTCTCAAACATTTCAGTGGTAATTTAAAGTTTCGCTTATTTGAAACATATTCGATTTTGTTTACATTTTGTATTAAGGAGTACTTAAATAGATAATAAACAGGTTGGGTACAGAAATTTAGTAAAATTGTAGATAATATCCACATAAAATTATTGTACTATTAATTATTTCAAGCATACTTAACTATGGTTTTCGAGAATAAAGGCACATGTTTATACGGTCGCTGTTTATATTTTTCACAATAGAAAAACGGTTAACGGTGGCGCTGAAAATTTATTATGAATTTCAATTTGGTAGTAGGGTTTGAGAGTGGCACACCCTGCTCCTTGAAATCCCTGGGGAACACTTTGCTTAACACATGCATATACACAATAGTTTGTTTACGTGCTAAGGGATTTTACACATATTTCAGACAGAGACAGCCTCCTTTATTTTACCATCTTTACTCATATATGTACACATTATATATATCTGAAAATTGTCAAGTTTTATATACGATTTTTTTTGGTGATAACCCATCGAATATGATACATATTAGAACCAATTCCAAAGAGTAAGAATAGAGTGGTATTGTAAAATGGGAGTTTGTGCCCACTATTGGTACTTCAATAACCGAAGTTAAATTATAAAGCGGTCCAATAAGCGATACACAATAAGACGCCAGATGCTCTCAACTGTGTATGATATTGTATAGGATAAACTAAACGGTGATATTGTTATTTTTAATTAATAAATTGTTGATTACAGAAGGATTATTCAAGGAGGCGCTTGATGGACGGCCGGAACAAAGACAAACAACGCGACTGCCTCTAATTAGTCTAAAGAGGAATACTTTTGAAATAATACACGAGACTAAGTTAATTAAAGAAAAATAAGCCACCATACCAAAGACGACGACGACGAGAAACCTCACTCTATATCTTTGTAATTAATTGTGGCCCACGCCGATATTAATTAACCCCCTAAAGTATGTACACGCGAATTTGTTGCTGGTTTCATCATTTTACGGTAATAACTTAAACAATTAGTTGGAGGAATTTTAATTTCATAAAAAGTGGGTTATTCGATTTAAGAAAATAATTTAAAAATTAGTATATGTACTGCCGAAGCAAGTACAAGAGCCGCCTTGTGGCCCAGTGGTTAGTGTAACGGATTCGTGAGTGAAGACTCCCGGGTTCGATTCACGGCACCGGAGTCACTTGGTAGATCTAGCTTAGCAAACTAGATCTTAAGTACTCATTGCTGTGTGATGGCCTGGGAAACCATCTCTACTATATTCTCCCGTAAAGGCCAAGGTGGCCTGGCCAACCCCTTATGAAAAAAAGGGAATCCCGTCAATAGGGAAGGCGTCACGATATATATATAAAAATTATTTGTAAATCAAACTACATGCTGATTGATGACTGTAAGATGTTTTTTGTGCTCTACGTTAATCGATATTTATTTAATGTCCAAAAGTCCTTTTTCAAAATCTGAACAAACATACAGGATGCACTTGAAATACCAGAGAATATTTTAGGAAGTGTGAGGGTATTGAAAATATAAGCGAAAAAAATAGTACATATTTTTAAATGTTTTTTTTATAATGAATAATATTAATTACGTATAACAGACATAATACATACGTGACGGTCACTACTGAGTACTTCACAGAAACAGCTGATATCAAGATGGTGAACCAAACTCGAATACTATTAATTTTTTTTAAATAATACAAAAATGGAAAAGTAAAAAAAATTTTTTTTTTTGCTTATATCTCTTAAAATATTCCGCGTTATTTCAAGTCCACCCTGTATTAATAAAAAATATTATTTAAAAAGTATAGTGAGTAGAGGAAATTTTAAAAACATCTTACATTTATAAATAAGAACTGATATTAATAATATACAAGGAATAGTGGAGTCGATAGTCTAGTATATAGTAATTATAATTCAATTGGTACAATAAATTGAATATCAACTTGCAGAAAACCAATTTTAATGAATTGTATTGAACATTAAATAAAATTAAATTAATATTATGGATTATTCCATAGTCTATACTATACAAAAATAATATTAATAAATATTAAGTGAAATGTATGCGTGTTTCGTTACTACATACGTTAATACACATAATGTTAACTTAATAAATCTGTAATAGTGTTCATTATATATCTCCCATAACTTCCTATTATTCAATAAATCAAAAGCAAAGTCAATCAATTTCACGGCAAGTATTTTCAATAGTGATGAACTAGACAAAAAGCCAATTTGCAATCGCCAAGCTTGTTTAATTACTTTTCGAATAGTTTCATCCACATTGATTGGATCAAAGCAGATACAACTTTACTTGCGAACAATGCGGATACTGTGTAAATTACAAAATAATATAATAAATAGAAAAGGTGTGAACCAAATGAAGGACTACACTTGTAGTTTGTTCCATTAAAACTTGCTCTAACACAACCACTCTAAAACAACTGATGAATCGCTGTCCGAATACCAAACTAACTTACTACTATTTGCTGTATTCAATTTGAGAGATAAATAATATATTTGAAAAAATAATGGTTGGTAATTTATAAATATTCATATCACGTTATTGTATTGTTCGTATTTATTAAGAATTCCACGTGGTCCCAATTGGCTTCATATAAATAAATAAATATATTTAGTGAGGGAAAACAAGTAGGTGTAGAACCAAACGTGACTCATTACAAGACCCCCACTAAATATCCAGTTTCAATTCGAGAAGAGGGAGGATTACGGTAGAATGAGGCTGCTAGAAAAAATAGGAGAACCTTTATCGCACGTTTGTTATCGCCTGGCAACTTCTGGTAAAGGGAAAAGTTTTTAGAAAGTACGAGAAATAGTCCGGAATAGGAGCAGATGAGTTACGGAAATGTGCTGATGGATGAATGGTGTGGAAATGAAGTTGGATCAACTGCAAGAATACTATCGCCTGCTTTTGATTAGGGCCTCATTTCCTTGTTTAATTTAATCATCAGGTGAGAAACTCAATGAAAATAAAGGTATACTGAATAATAGGTATGTTTTTATTACCAGCGTTATAATTAGCTTTACAAATACTGTGATCATAGGTTCGAATTCCGCTCAAGTGAAAAAGAAATCTCATTTTTTAGTAATATATTGATATACTCGTACAATATGGTTGTTGTAGTTACAATTTTTTATAATTATGTAGCGTGATAGCTCAGGGGAAGAGACGCGTAGCCAAAAATACTGTGGTCATGAGTTCAAAGCCCGCTTTAGTAAAAAAAATAATTTGACTGGGAGAGCAGTAATAATATTAATAAAAACCTGATCGATCGTCTTGAACCAAGTTTACTCTGAATTCCTGGATTGTAAGGTAAATAATGAGACGATTATTAAGTTGGGCAGAGACAGACAATGAATTAACACGCTGTGTCTAAAAAAACAATATTTATAAAAAAACGTACTAAATTATAAATTATTTATTTTAGTTATTTAAGCATATAAATATAGCTTTTCTAAGATATAATCTTTAGTAAAACATTAACTTAATTTAATTGAAAAATAGTAGAATGATTATATCTAATCGGAATAATCGAAAAGCAACGGATGATCTAAAATGCATGGTACGGGAATCGAACCTAACCTAACCTAATCACAGTAATCACTAAGCTAACAAAGCATTTGTATTTCGACACTAATTTACTTTACAAGATAACCAATTTATTTATTTTTTATCAAGCACACATTTCGTATGTAAGATAAAATATATTTTTTAATAATAACTTGGTTTTACTTTAACAATTTAAATACTCAAGTTGGATGATCAGCAAAAATCATATTAATAGAAACGCAACGAAACTGTTATTTTATTTTTATTTATTCACAATGGCATATTTTTATTTTTAGATTTAAAAAATCCCTACCTCGCCATTATAATACATATTTTTATAAAACGACAAAGATAAAATATATTCCTATACGTTTAGTTGTAAGATCACATAGTATCAGTGTTTAAAAATAAACACAATTTTAGATAATAAATCAAATATTTAAAGAGAAAATATGGGATGATAATCAAGTTCACCGGTGTATATAAAATTATTATAAAGAACGCATTTTGGTTGTGTGATGGGATTTATTTAATGCAATGCAGCAGAACAAATATTTCGAATATAATTTGGCAACAGTTTTTGCTCACCACATTCTCTCATTCACACTATAATCCCGAACTGATTTATATTATAATAAATAAAACACGCAATTTGATTTCTTGCTTCGTGGACAAGGACGGCTCCGATGACTGAAAATAAATAAATTGATATTGATAATAGGAATGATCGATCAAGATTTGTATCATTAGGGGAAGAATCCAAGTAAGGGGGTGGTGTCGGGTAAAAATTCGGCCGTTTGTCTTAGTCTCGTAACTTAATACCTAATTTAAGCAAGGCCTCTTTCAAAATTAGTTTTGCCTAATAAAACACAAGAACGGGACATTCCATAACTTTGCTCTTTGAAACAATCTACATGAATAATTTATCAGATTCTTTAGCGAACAACCGATACAAATAACATTCTACAAGCTAAAATCATTCAAATATGAAATAATTAATATTATTCTATTCTGAAAAAAATATTGAATAAATTATACAATCGGTGATTTTTTTAAATTTTATTTTATAAGGGAGGTATGTTGGAATAGATAAACGCATAGGCCGAAAATGCAAAAAAAAACTGTAAAAGTATAATTTAATCAATGACTACTATAAATTAAGATAAATTCATTGTATCACTATCTGGCTACATTATTATTTTATTTTAAATCAAACTAAATAATTAATTAGCAATCAAATCTTAAGCTTCATGTTAAAAAAGCGCGTTCACCGGCTACGAATTATGTGTGGAACAATTTCGTTATCAAATAAATTCTAGCATATCGCAAAATTATAAAAAAAATGGTAATTATGTTTTTCAACTAATTTCACAGTTTCCACTTGTTAACTGTGTAGTAATTTAATTATTATAATTTATAACTAATGTCCAAAAATAATACCCCACATCCCCTTAATATATTATCAATTATTATATCCACTCTCTATACATTTTTGACATTACATTTTCATTGATTTTATATAAAAATATATAATAAATTTTAGGTATAACCTAACTAAAAGGAAAAGGGTTAGGTGTATGTCTATAAACCCTGTGGTTGTGGGTTCGAATCGGTAATATTAAAAATAAAAATTATAATCATTTGTCTAGTTCAATCCATAGTTCATGTATTTTCAAATAATTCAAACAATGTACTAACAACAAAAATCTTGCACGATAGCATAGATAAAAAACATATGTAATATATCACATGAGTGGCTAAATGCGTGTTTAGTTCAAGTGGATCAAGTGGCCAAAAACATGAGTTACCTGGCAAACATTATACTGTAAACATTTCTCTTCATATCTTCAGTTATATTTCATAGTAAATGCATTGTTACTACATGTCATATGGACTCAAACATACACTCAAATACATCTAGGCTCAGTTTTTACCAAAGACTACTTCTTTAACATGTTTAAAATATTATTACATTTTAATCGCCAAAGTATTATCACAACCACTCTCAGTGGCCTTTTATGCCTTTATCGAATAGGAGAGAAGAGTGCAACAATACACGGGCTACACGACTTATTCATATGCAATGCGATATCTAATGTTTATATCTTTGCGCGATAGGCATAATGAAACCGTTATTAAAATATAAGAAATTGCTCCAGATGTGCCAGGATTTGAACCACAAACTATTACAAATCAATCAAATTATAAGGTGGATTACGAACCTGCTTGTAACTTGTAATATTCACCTCGTATTCATATTGACTACATAACCTTTAAAATTATATTGATTGATTGAACGTTATGATTGGATGATATTGAATAGGTTTATTGAATAATCGCTTCTAAAACAGTGTATGCGTAATATATTATTATTAAATGTTATAAGGCAAGTGTTGTAAGACTATAAATCATTTAATCTGGGTGAATGCGACGCTTCTTTTTACACGTTCCACGACCATTTATAATGTAAGCAATTCTCTCAACCCGCTCTAAACCCTCGCATATACATTCATATAGTATTGTTACCAACCCTTATTGAGACTGAAACACGCCACTGTATGTATGATAAATATATATTTATTAATATGATAACAGAGTTATTAATCAAATTAGCTGGGCTGTGTTCCTTGGATATGAACTCCAATCAATTGCATTCCAACAGTAGGCAATTTACGCCGCTTAATAAACCATCTGCAAATTCCTAATCATATTAAAATCATTGCTTCAGTAATTGATTATTATACACATTTTTTTGGGAAATTGTTAAATACAAAATGTACAAAAATTATATTAAATTGAAATAATTGCAGGTTTAAAATGTAGGTTCGAATACTTCACGATTAAATTAGATTTTTTAAGGATGATATTTTTTTTACAATTTTCACTTTTTTACTACATCGATCAAAAATGTAACCTCATAACTATGGAAACATGATAATAGTTATTTCAAGTTTATTAGACAGTGTTTTGTGTTTTCAATTGTTTTTTCCATCAATAATTGTATAAAATAATCCAAAAATTAATATATTATGTATCTGTATACTTTGTTTAAATATTTTAAATTTACATTTGCACAACATACAAATTTTGATATTTTGAATTGATGTGTAAATTAAATTAAAGGTTTATTAATATTATAAAAAATACATGACAGGACTTAAATGTGGAATAAACTGCGAAATAATTCAATTAATTTATATTTATTTGTTTATTTTACGCCCCAAGAAGCTTTTTGTAAGAGAGTTTTTATATACAACAACGTGTTAATTCATTGTCTTTTGGTGATATTAACTATTATTAGTTACACAGATCACCGACTTAATAATCAGTCATTTCCTTACAATCCAGAAAATCAGAGTAAATCTGTATCAAGACTATCGATCGATATTTTATTAATATTATTCCCGATCTCCCAGTCGTAATAACCGATAAAATTATTATTTTTTTACTTGAGTGGGATTTGTACCCATGACCACAGTATTTGTAGACACGCACCTTATCCTAGGCTTGAGCTATTAGGCTGGTGGTAATATTTTAAATTTTCGTGTACAAGAATATAATAGTGGTACATTGTTACAAATTTGTTGATCAAACGATTACAGTTTTGAAGCAGTGAAGCTCCAAAGTTGAGTTGTTGTCAAGCCAGTCGTTTTGCTTCAGCAGGCTATAATATGTTTAAAGTTGCTTCACAGTCCATCAATCATAAACTCCTTTATCATTATAATAATAATTAATACTATGTCATATTACTAAAGCTCCTTCCGTGCCGAGTTTCACTTTGAATCATTCATTATGATCAAACGGTGTTTTAGCGAAACATTTGTCCGCGATAAAAATTTAATCTGTAGAACACGTCTTCTTTTCTAAAGTGTTGGCGGTAAGGCTTTAAAAATAGATGAGAAGTGTCTTTGGGTTCGATATTTCAAAGGGTAAAACGAACCGCTGAAACGCTCTACATTATTAATAATACTCGAATATTACAACACCTCATACTGTTTGTTACCTACACGGAATAATATAAAAAAATATTTTGTTATACATTTAACGGTATTATTTTTAAGAGATTTTTTTTTAAATTTGTCCGGGATATAAACCCAATCAGTAAACATATAAAAAAGTGCACTTAATAACCACATAGTATATTAAGGATTACGGCTGCGAGATGACCAATCATTTTTTTCTTTTTTGACGCACATAAAATTATATTTATTTAATAAGCATGGTAATAAAAATTATTAAAATCTATTTTGTAGCATTTATAATAAAATACATATTTGTTTAATACATATAATCTATGAAGGCTTTTAGGGGGAATACAAATGTATAATCATAAGATTATTACAAATAGTATTAATATATAAAAAATACATGGGTAACATTAGTAAATAAATATAATGTTCATATTTAAGAGAAAACATGGATAAAATAAGAGATATCTCTGAATTTTTGTAATTAGGGACAAAGGGGAGCTTCAAAATTCGTTTAGAATGAATGTAGCAAATTATTACTCCAATCACATCAATATATTCTCGAAAAAATGTAATTTTAAATTCTGTATAAATTTTTTTTTTAATTTTGACAGTAAAAAAGACTATTTGGCGTAAGTCCCATTTTGGTTTCTATATATAGTTTTTTATAAATAAGTACAACTTATTATTGAGGAAAATACAATGTTCAATCAATGTTTTTTATTATATAAAACATTTTTCAAAACGTAAGTACAGAATGGAGCTTCAAAATTCTTTTAAAATGAATGTAGAAAATTATTACTCTAATCATTTCTATATATATTTTTTGTATTTAAAATGACTACAGTAAATGTTTCGTTTTTTTAACTAAAAATTATTAATAATTTCCACGGTAAATAAGGCTATTTAACATAAGCGCCATTTTGACTTTCATACATAATAAAATTTAATAAATAAACACACCTTATTAGGGATCTTTAAATTTTGTCAAAGAAATCCCTTCCTTTGTCTCTCCTGTAAATTTCACTGTATGGCGCTTCAGTCCAATTTTAAAAGCCTTTTTTTGACAACTTTTCATAATAAATATTACATTTGGATCTAGTTACTTTTAAGATATGTTATGATTAAATTTAAGAAACGGCATTGCTATTTGCATGAGATTTATAAACAGTGTTTGCGGCCTCTCGAGCGTGTCTATTTGAAAGTGTCTGAGATAACGAGTCCGTTGTTAGAAATATTATTTGCACATTTATCTATATGTTTATGTAGTAATAATTATGTGTTATATAAAGATATCAGAAATAATCATGAACGCGTATGCGAGGAAATAAGACTCGGTATAATATTTATGCGGTAATCGTGAGCAGCAAACCAAAGCACCCAAATACACAATATACAATTTTATGGTAATTTGCTGACAATTATATCGCATTAATTAATTATGATCTTTCTCGTGATATAATATCACCACTAATTGTTCCGAGAAGGAAGGGTTTTAAAAATATTAGCATCATTCGCCCGCCCAACAAAATCGACGTCGTTATTTAACCGTATCGATAAAATCTAAAATAAATGGCGTGCTTTTCGGTGTTCATCGATGTCCTTCAGGATTAGGAGAAGGCTTTTGGCCACTCCTTTGTCCAAGATATTTCTACAATATCGCTCAAAACAAATGCTCGTGGATTTATTCTTCTCGAAATTCTACCCCTCTTTATTATTACCTCGAATTGTATAATCGTGACCCATTTATTATATGTATACTCAAAACACATTTAAAAGAAATTTAATATTATAATACACACTCTTCAAATTTAATTGTAAAACAATCGACCATTGATTTGCTAAATAAAATGTTGTTTAGTTTCATATGAAAATATATGAATTCAAAATGATAATCGTTGAATTTTAATTAATATAAAGGGTATAAAGCAACCATTATGTATTTAGTCTAAAGAATATTGTTTCTATACAATATTTATTACCTTTTTTTATTATTATCTTATCAAAATTTTTGATTAATGCTAATAACTTCTTATTTTTATCGATTCAAATCGTTTTTAATGTAATAATTTGTAGATTTTAGTGCTTTTTTTAAAATGTGTTGATTTTATTATCTATTACCTGTACAAAATTTGTTATTACTTTGCAATAAATCAACATAAAAGATCAAAGGTTTTAATCACAGCTCGGATAAGTGGGTGTAGTGAAGTGCCTTGGAGCACTGGACACTGCGCGGGTAATATTTTTATATAATTGGTAAAATAATTCTAATCAAATTCTCGAATATCATAATTTTTAACAGAATAATCTAATATATCTTTTGTCTATCCATTTTTGTATGATCATTATAGTGTAAAAATTAGAGAATTCAAATAAAATTAAGCTGTATGTCAATATTTCAGAATTTTAATGGAATGATACAATTTACCAATTTAAAAAAAATGTATAACCCGTGGTCCAGTGGTCCAAGGCATTTCATTTTACCCACTTAATCCTAGCTATGGTTAAAATATTTAAAAAAATGTTTTTGTAATATTTCTGAAGCCGCTTGGTTTGTATCATTAAGTTAGACCTTCCCTTGATAGTTGTCTTGTTGGACGAACGAATGAAAAATAAATGTATTGTGTTTCGAACAAAAGAATCGAATATTTTTCAGATGACAAACAATAGAGTTGCGGGTTGATTAACGACATGCCCTTGTCATTGCATAAAGAGGCAAAAAGCCACAAGGATAGAAAGTGGAATAGGAAGAAGGGCGTAGAAAGGCTACGGGCGGAAAGGGAAGAGTGCAAATAAAAATGTTGATTTAATATAATAGAAGGGGCTGTCTCTGTGAGCCAATTTTATTAATAAGGGACATATATCTTATCCAGTCACACTGACAATATGGACATTCTGCTGACTACACTCCAGACTACGGGATGAGCCATGACTTGTCCTAGGGATCAAATCACTTAATGTATCACGCTTTCCATTTATCATAATACTAATACAGACGATGATATATTTTAACCATCATCTTTATATTTTATTTTAAAATATAATATATTAAACCACGTTCGTCATGCACTAGTTAGCTGTAACAAGTGTTGGTATAATTTGATGAGTTGTCTTTTTCTCTCGTTGTTAATTTATCATCGGCGTTCTTCCATCTCTGGCTTTTTTTGCTACATCTGCCGCTTATTTATTTCGCTACTTTTCCCTCTTATACATATACACACATTTTTCTTCTCTGTCGTCATATTTTTGACGGCTAATTAAATAGGAACGTGCCCCGAAGCAGTGATGAAGCGATCACTTTTTATCAAGACACTTCTAATTCGGCAACGGTGTCCTTCCCAAAGTCAAACCGGGGCATTTAAGCTTTAGAGATCAGTATCTTAGGAGATTAACTCCGGCGTCTGGAAATTGTCCATCGAATCATAATTTATTATTAGAAAATATAAAAAAATATCGTTTTTCCCCTAAAGCTTGGGATTCCCAGGCATGCGTCACCGCAAACGCACACCTCAAAGACGGTAATAGAGTTGCTTTGCTGTAGTTTTGATAGGTTTCTTGTCAATTAGTGCCTCGCCCGAGGCTCAGACGAGGCATTAACTAACAAAGATCCGATCATAAGTGTAACTTAGTTACTCTACTATCGTATTTACGGTGTACGTTTACATTACTTAAGTCAATAGTGTAATGGCCAAGGGACAGAGATGTTCCAATGTCAAACGAATATTATAATCTCTTATTAATGCACTTTTATGAAGAAATTCGACATGATTAATTCAGAGTCTTTATCAGTTCATTTCAATCTATGGGGAAAAGATAGGTATATCAAATATCTACAATAATATTTGTTTGACCTCAGTACATCTCTGCGTAGTACCTAGCTTATAAATTGAGTCTGAGCCCAATAAATACTCAAGTTTGTAATTATTTAAATAATTATATATTTTTTACAAATCTCACCAAAAGCAACATTCTCGATTTTTTTTGTTAGGTTGTTAATGATAGCTGTTTGCAAAGAAAAGTTATCGCGGTGTTGGCTTGCATGTTTAC
>JAGTTH010000298.1:0-28058 GCA_022606485.1 Agraylea sexmaculata | reverse complement strand
AATTTAATAACTAAATAAAATGTAAAGGCAAAGAGGTTAATTGAGACTATAAAATCCATAGTTATAAACATAAGATATCGCATGAGTGGCTAAATGCGTATTTAGTTCAAATACATCAAGTAGCCAAAACATCAGTTAATATGGCAAATATTATACTGTAAACATCTCTCTTCATATCTTAAGTTAAATTTTATAGTAAAATGGGTAAATGCATTGTTACTACATGTCATATGGACTCAAATAGATCTAGGCTCATTTTTTTACCCATGACTACTTCTTTAACATGTTTAAAATATTATTGGGTTTTAATCGCCAAAATATTGTCACAACCACTCTCAGGAGTCACTAGAAACGTGTTGAGTGAGGTTGAAGAGTGCAACAATACACGGGATAAACAAAATTACACGAATTATTTATATGCAATGCGATATCTAATGTTTATCTATGATAAATTCATAATAGTGGAGGAAGTCTATTGAATACGTGGTGAAGTTTATGAATATCTAGACAAAAATAATATAGGATTCCCTTTCTTAGTCAAATATGAATAAATCTTCTCAATAATAATTTGATTCTTAACTGAACTATTGTGTTAATTGTGATAGTTTTAATTTATCAGCATAAAATATTTAATACATAGTTTTACTCAAATGAAAAAGTCAAGGTGTGTAGTAAGATTTTCCATCGCGTCGCCTCTACTTTCCATTTACGATAAAGCGACATGTCAATATGTTATTCATACTGCACACTCACCTGTGATCGTCGGAGGACAAGTGTTTAATTTTTGTGTAAGTTTCAAAACTCGTATTTGTATATTGTTGAAAGAGGCCCAAACCGAACGACCTGGCCGCGCATAAAACTTTCTTTTTTTATGACAGCTTCCGCATTCCCATGGCTAGGTGAAAAATCAATGCCCGTTGCAATTGTGTGACGCTCATTATCTTGTTTTCCCATAAGAAATTAATTTGATTATTAGTTTTGATACACCGAATATATGTACATTGCATTTATGCATGCATGTAGTGTTTATAGCAAGGCGAATGTGACATTTTGAAATGTAGATATGTACACACACTCAAGTGGATAATATTTTATTTATACATTAATCTTTGGGTATTTCGCCTGCTCCAGCTAATAATATCGTAAGTGAAAAAAAAATCTGTGTGCTCTTAAGTCTTTATGGAACTGAGTCACATATTCAATCTGGTAACACTGCCTGTCACTTGTCACTCGGTTTGATTATTATTTATTACGTATAACAGTTTACGATTAAATACCTTCTATTGACAGAGACATGATCTACATTAGTTGCCGATCAAATAGGACTATTTTACTATTTCGAAAAAGTCACACTTAATAGGTTAAATAATGATTGAAAAGCAACATTTGACGTTTCATACATTTCATACATGCAATATGTGGCTCAGTTCCATAAAGACTTAAAGGCACACAGTTTTTTTGCACTTACGATATTATACGCTGGAGCAGGCGATTTATATAAATTGACGAAGAATTGTATAAGCGCAAAAGTTGACAATGCAACGGATTGACTTTGAAAAGGCGCGGTTAAGTGTTGCCATATGGCTATGTATGTATACATACATACATATATCACCGTATCAAAATAAAGTATCTCGTGAGTAACGTGTTTTTTAAATAATTTATTTGTCATGTATTTCTTCGTTGGTTATTTTTGTAATAATAATAAATAAATATGCGTGATGATGATCTAACACGAGGCTGGCGAGTGGTGACTGGAGGTCTGGCAAGGTGGCCCCCGTGGCGACTGCTCGTCTGGTGGCGGGTGCTACGCCCCCCTCTCGTGGCCCCCTCTTTACATCAACCTTGAAAGACTTTTCATCTTTCATTTAAAAATGTGTAGTCACAATGTGTGTACATTTTCCAGTCGAATACTTTGTATGCAATAAATTAACTAAATATAACAAACAGTTGACTTGTTTAGTCTGTCGGTTATTTTTGCTTCTGACTATCGCGATGGACAAATACAGTTGTAAGAGATTCTCGTTTGTTTGTAAGGATAATTGGTAAACAGTTGAAATTCCACGCGGTCTACGAAGTATTTAAATAAATAATCAATACTTTACTGATAGTTTACCTTATAAATGTTGTCTAAAGCATTCCAATATACCACTGAGTAATCCAGCAGCCAAATAATCATAAATCGGCATTTTTACTTTTGGAAATATAAATCATTAATAAAAATCATTTGTTCAATCTTAAGATTTATTTTAAATTTTCCTCATTTTGCCTGAATCTTAAAAAAATATACCTACTTGGAACAGTACAACTTCTTCGAAACTTGATGATCACATTCTTTCTATTCTGTTGTTTATCCTGGTCAGTTTAATCTATTAATTAATCATCATCATCATCATCATCATAAGCACTCCAGTTCAGTGATGAACCAAGGCTTCCCGCACCAGCATCTTCCACTTATTTCTATTGGAGGCCGCGCTCCTCCAGTTATTAATACCTAAACTCCTAACTACCTTATAAAATTCATCCGCCCACCTTAGCCTAGGTCTACCCTGCCTTCTCTTACCCACAGGCTTGCTGGATAGTATTTCCGATACTATCCCTCCTGCTCTTTAACCCAACCTAATGTTAAAGCCCTAATAAACTGCACTACGTTCACGCTCTTATATAATGAGTAAATCTCATCGTTCCGTCTAATTCTAAATAGTCCTGGTGCCTCCTGAACAGGACCCAAGATCCTCCTAAGAATCTTCCGCTCGAACCCAAGTAGCCTATCCTCCTCAGTCTTGGTAATAACCCATGTTTCTACACCGTAGGTTAGTACTGGCCTAATTAGCATCTTATATAATTCTACCTTGGTACTTCTACTTAGATATCTTGATCTGAGCAAGCGTACTAAGCCGAAATACGCCCTATTAGCACTTTGCAGGCGAGAGTTTATGTCCTGGTTATTTCCAGCCTCCTTAGTGACCACTGCTCCTAAATATACAAAAGAGTCAACCTGCTGAAAGTGGTCATTATCTATGTTCAGGCTACGATGTGCTACCAATTCCGAGTTGGATGTCACATGCATATACTGACTTTTTCCTACGTTTATAACTAATCCTACTGTTTTGGCGGCATCCCTTATTGCTCTAACCTTATCAATTAAAACGTTCTTAGTTCTAGCGATAATATTTACGTCGTCTGCGAAAGCGAGTACCTGAAAAGACTTATAGAAGATATTAGACTTATTGCTACAACCTGCAAGACGCATAACCTTTTCTAAAACTAATGAAAATAACAGGGGGATATCACGTCCCCCTGTTTTACGCCTGCTCTGGTGATGAAAGACTCCGACAGTACACCATTTATCCGTACGTAGTTTTTGGTGTCTGTCAGCGTCATTTTTGAGAGACTTATGAGTTTTTCGGGAAACCCAAACTCTCTCATCGTGCTGTAAATAATATCCCTATCGATGGTGTCGAATGCCTGCCTAAAATCTACGAACAAGTGATGAGTCTCCACGTCGGCCTCATTACACTTCTCTAATATTTGCCTAATTGTAAATATTTGGTTCATTGTTGAACGCCCTGTCTAAATCCGGCTTGGTAGTCTCCCAAGCATTCCTCCGCGTATTCTGCTAGCCTATTTTTTAAAACCTTGGCGAATATCTTGTACATAACTGATAGTAGGGATATCCCTCTATAGTTACTGCACACGCTAACGTCACCTTTTTTGTGGAGTGGACAAATTATCGAACTTGCCCAATCCTTCGGTAGCGTTTCGCCTTCCCATAAAGATACTATTAAACTATGTAATAGCGCCCATAGAGCATCCCCGCCGTATGCTATGAGTTCGCTGGAGATCTCGTCTATCCCGGGGGCTTTCCCTCTCTTCAGTCCTCTGATGGCGTGGCACACCTCTTCGTAGGTGGGTGGTGGTATTTGTGGTTGCGCGGCGTGTTGGTACAGACTAGCGTTCTTATTGGCTACCTTATCGCTATTCTTATCATTTAATAGGTCGCTAAAGTACTCCGACCATCTATTTAAAACGCTTTCCTGATCGCAGAGAAGTTCGCCTTTGCTATTCCTATTAAAGTTTAGTCTAGGTTTGAACGTTTTCCTACTATTGTTAACGTTCCTGTAAAATTCTTTAGCATTATTCCTATCTCTAAACATTTCAGCATCTATAATTTGCTGTTTTAGCCATGTCCTCTTCGTCGACTGTATGACTCTATTACTACTCCTACGAAGTTCTTTGTACTTCTCTCTATTTTCTAAGCTATTGCAATTAAGAACTTGTGCACGGGCATTGTTCTTCTCCTTAATAATACTCTCGCATTCTGTGTTAAACCAGCCATTTTTCTTTTTCGTCTCGTAACCCAAAGCTGATTCTGCCGTGTGCTTAATAATATTTTTTATTAGATTACAACTAGATTCTACATTATTCCTATTTATTTCCTCAACCTGTTCTAACGCCTTTTCCATGGATGCCTGGTATGATTTTGCACATACCTCATTCTCTAATTTAACAAGGTTGAGTTTCTTATTTTTATTAATTTTTTCCTTTTTGGCATTCGATATTCTGGCTCTAAAAACTGCTTTTACTAAGTAATCTATTAATTAATATCAGATAAAAAGGTTACACAGTTAGAATAAATACACGTGGTGAGTTCAAGGATTACCGGATATGTTTTATACATTTTACATGTACAGTTATAACAGATTTTGTTGATTTATAAAAATATGCTTATTGTTTAACGCCTTGTTTTTCGTTGAATATATTTCGCTGAATCTGCTCTGCTGATATTTATATTATTATAAACTTTCCATATATTTATTTTATTAGTTTCTTTTAATTATATTAATATTCCAAAGTTGTTTCTATGCTGTCCACTCTTCCAACTGGTCTTATTGTAAATCCCAAAAAATTGAATATATTTTCGATACATTGTATACATTATCGGCTCGAATTTACAATAAACGAGTTCTTCGCCGGGGCAATATTTCAAACATGGGTGTATTTTATTAATGTCATCGTATTGAACAGGTTTTTTAATATAAAATATCCACGTATGTCAGTCGACACGGTGAAAATGTGAGACAATCGGGCGCCATTTCCACAAGAGTCGCGGCCTTCAAGCTTTATGATAATATCGTCAACGCTAACCCAAACACACTTTTAAATAATATTTAATTATTTATACCCCTCGTATTATATTCAATATAGAATCCCAACATAATCAGCCGTATCAACTTATTTAATAATATAGACCTACGCTTATATTAAAGATTTTAGTTTAATTAGGATTGTCCAGACTAGTACTAGAAAAGTGAACTACTGATAAAAATATAAAATAAAAAAACTTTAAAAAGCACCAGATTTTTTTAGATATGCTAAAAGGCGAGATCACTTACTATCGGCCGTGATTGGTCACAAATTATGTATATTACCAATCACAGCCATTTGTGACACAGGTAGTTTGCCTCTTCGTGTGTTTAATGTATGACATTTTCTCTAAAAATACAGTAGGAGTTAACACTCTACAATAGTAAAGGATTAATTAAATGTAACTGTGATTTATAAATAAAATATTTTATTTTCTAAATAAATAATGTCCAAATTGAATAAAAAATTGCAAAATAAGTGGTGGTCAAATATGTACATAATATTATATGCCCAACCATCGGAATTCGTCGTGGACGTGAGAAAAAAATATTTGCTTTCAAAGTAAAATGTTAATTGAATTTATCGATGCTACCGTTGATGCCGAATAATAATACAAATATAGTTTTAACGGTTGTCCTTATTATAATAAATTAATGATTGAGTGTTTGGAGAATTAATTCCCACACATAATAAGCATTGTTTTTGGATTGGAATGCACAAAAAGGATGTTGATATTGAGAGGTCCCGTCGATTCGCAGGTTAGGTTGGGACAAATGATGTGATTTTACGAAGAATCCCTTGTAAGTTTGGTTGAATGTTTTTGCCCGGGGCCCTTTCCCAGGCCCACCGATGACTTATGTTACACACACACCGGCCCCGCCCGATTTACCTTTGAAAATATACATCTATACTAAATTATACTATAAAAAATGCTTTCTTATAATAAATATCAGATAGTTATCAACAGTCAATTATCAAAATATGATTCTTTTACAAATTAAACAACTCACACATAATAATATATATAATTGTCTAGGGTGTGTGTATGTATGTACGGGTCTTTCAACCATCAGCGTTACCAGATGGAAGAATAATATTTCATGTAATTATTTTACTACAATTAATACATATCTAAAATCTCGAAACAGCTATTTTAATGATAATATTATTAACTTAATTTCAAAATAATATTAGAGATATTTAATAATGCATTATAAATGACATTCCTTAACAAACAGTTTTAATCGGGAGACTCGCTTTTTAAATATTGTGATGAGTGTTGTCATCATATGAAAACCGTACTATATTATTTTATTTCCAATTTACTTTCATCTGAATGAAAAAATAAACAACTTATTACCGTCCTATTAAAAAACCAAGCAGAATATCAAAAAACATTAACAAATTGAATATTTTAATTAAAATGACCCTAGTTATGATATAATTAAGTGAATTACATTAGGTTAGACAGGATTAGGTACATTTTATAAAAAAAATATAAGAGATATATTATCATATTGAATAAACTCTGAAAAATTTATCACTTTTTCACACCTTGTACAGAACTCAAACCTACATTTTCGGGATTACGATCAGCAGCTCTAACCAATTGAGCCAATTAGTGCGGGATATACCTAATCTTTTACGAGATTATTTTTTATTTAAGATAATTATTAGAACAGCTTTACTTAAATCATAAGATTAGAGAGTAGGTTCGATGCCTGTCCAAGGATTTTTCAATTTAATCCATATTACTAAATATTAACAACTAATAATCTAGATCAATCATTGAATTAAATGACTTCAAAAAGTACCTTTAATTGTTTAAACGGTTAAAATATTAATCGACGGGTAAAATTTCCAAAGACCTCTTAAGAAGTTTTAGAGTTAAGTACTGAGAATATTACAAAAATTAAAATTATAAATTATGTATTTAAACAGACACAATACATACACTACTACAACAGTCAGTATTGAGTACTTCACAGAAACAGCCGATCCCAAGACGGTGGACAAGGAGATGGATTCCAATTACTATTGTAAAAGTTAAAAAAACTGTTAATATTTTGAAATTTTTAATTGATAATAATAATAAAAATTAAAAATATATTTTCACTTATTCCAGCGTAATAGCTCAGGGGATAAGACGCGTGGCTACAAATACTGTGGTCGTGGGTTTAAATCCTGCTCAAGACAAACAAAAATAAATTAATTTGATCGGTTATTACGACTGGGAGATCGGGAATAATATTAATAAAATCGCAGTCGATCCTCTTGATCCAGGATTACTCTGATTTCCTAGATTGTACGGTAAATACTCCTATCCTAAAATAATCTCAGTTAATTCAAGCCCCTGAAGAGGATAGGCTACTTAGGTTCGAGCGGAAGATTCTTAGGAGGATCTTGGGTCCTGTTCAGGAGGCACCGGGACTATTTAGAATTAGACGGAACGATGAGATTTACTCATTATATAAGAGCGTGAACGTAGTGCAGTTTATTAGGGCTTTAACATTAGGTTGGGTTAAAGAGCAGGAGGGATAGTATCGGAAATACTATCCAGCAAGCCTGTGGGTAAGAGAAGGCAGGGTAGACTCTAGCTAAGGTGGGCGGACGGTTCTCTAAGGTAGTTAGAGTTTAGGTATTAATAACTGGAGGAGCATTATGGAAGATGCTGGTGCGGGAAGCCTTGGTTCATCACTGAACTGGAGTATTAGAATTATGACTGTCAACATCTTGATAGTGTCATTATTATCGAGAATTACTGCTTTTATGTAGATAGCATGGGCGCCCGAAGAAATTTTTCCAAAGTGAGAGGACTAAATAATGTACCATGGGATTTTTTGTCTATTTTTTATTTATTTATCAATCCAGGGTTGAGGCACGAGAAGCCCTTACTAGTAGCTAGACTACGGATTAATAAGGGAATGTTTGATTGTATGAAGTGATGTTATAACGTGGTATGATGGCGTGACATCACCTACAGTACAGAATATGCAGTGCTACAGTACCTTGACAATGTTAAAGTGTTCTTATATGGAAGTATGTATGTATGTTACTCGTTATACCAGACTACCAGACGGCTGGTCGCCGCTATATTTCCCCGCCACGCCCCACTATCTCCAACATCATCAGGCCCTCCGATCTCACCACATTTTTTTCTCTCTTCCTCTTCGTACCTGTCTGTCTCTGTTCCTCCTCAACCTTCTTCATCTTCAACGGCCGCACCCGCGTTTGTTTTTTTCCATCGCGCTGATACATCTTTATTTATTTTAGACGGCAGGGGTTTTAGCCGTTTTTTATAACGTCCTCCTCGTTATTGCCCTCGACCACCTCGGATTCGTACCGTCCATTTTCATACAAACCTTTCTGTGGCAGCTGCCTTCAATAACATCCGAATTGGTAGAACCGATCAAATATCATGATTGGCCATAATAAATAGACACTACAACATTCATCCAGAATGTCCACATTCAATTACATACATATTTTTAAAATATCATCATCATCACAAGCACTCCAGTTCAGTGATGAACCAAGGCTTCCCGCACCAGCATCTTACCACTTATTTCTATTTTTAAAAATATATAAATATTAAATATACAATATGGATATGGTTAGGGCAATTAAGCGTTAGTTAAAAAGTCTTGTTTATTTGAATATATTCGCTTTTATTTCTCCAGATATTCACATATTTCATCACGCATTCCAGTTTTAGAGTTCCGTTCGAATCGATGACTAAGCCTCGGCCAAGAGGGTAAAAAAACAGGTTTTCAATTGTTCACAATTGTAGAGCACGACGCGACATTTTAATTATACATATTGCTTTATTATTATTATTAATTTTTGGATATTAACAAAAAACTTTAAAGAAACATAACATTATTAAATTAAAATATAGTTTGTCGCGTGTATATAATATTTGATATATGATAACTATAGTATGTATATCATATTTTTGTATAAATATCAGAGAGTTCAATACAATAAAACAATAATTAAATAATAAAGCAATAATATGAAATGGGTTTTTATTTTTTCCCCCATTCTTTCTATAATTTAATACTATTATTCATGTCAATTTTAAATAAAACATTCTCATATTAATTATAGGTAAAAAGATTTATACAGGGTGGACTTAAATAACTGAGAATATTTTAAGGGGTGGTAGGGTATTGTAAGAATAATCGAAAAAAAAATTTTTTTTTATTAATTAATATAAAAAATATACACTATACATGTAACAGTCACTACTGAGTACTTCAGAGAAACAGCTGATTCCAAGATGGTGGCCCAAAGTCGATCCAAAATCACTATTAATATTATTAATAAATTTTTATTTTTTAATTTATTAAAATTTGTTTTTTTTTAAATAGTTAACTTTTTTTTCAATTATTCTTGCAATACCCTACCACCCTCTAAAATATTCTCAGTTATTCCAAGTCCACCCTGTATACTTTGTACACCTAAGACTATTCCCAAAGATGTATTGTTCTATCAATCATTGTAAAAACTTATGCATAATAAAAAAATTTAAATATATATTTAAAAAAAAAATATAATAATAATATGAAGAAAATCGTCATCTCACTCACTTGGACTAGATCTGCTATTGACAGTATACTGTGTTAATCAATAATTTGTGGAATTTAATATGTTTCGTTCTAGCTATCCCATATGTAGTCTAGATCCAGATAGAATGTATGCATTAGTGAAGTCTTGCAAAAAATATTGTTATAATATAAGTGTGTATAGTTTAGTAGTGGATGAGACACTCCCACGGTTCGAAAATGAGGTACATAATTGTTTCGGTGTTGGAGTTTATTTGTTATAAGGGCAGCGGCCAAGCTATAGCAAGCAGACCCTGAGGAGAGAGACCAGCACCAATAAAAGGTACAAATAATGGCTCTATACAACAGACCTCACGCGATGTGATTACCCTCCTCCACCATAATTCATTTTCAATTTTTTCAATAGCTTAATTCGACTAAATCACTTTTCGGGGTTAACGAACACATCCATTCATTCCCGAACAAACATACGATCGTTTTTTTTTTCTCTCTCCTCTCCACTTCACGTGCCTGGTTTTCGAATTAATAAATTGTTGTATTTTTACGTAATATAATATTACATGAACTATACAAGATGCTATTTAGAAAAAGTTATGTGTCTTGCAGGTTGTAGCAATAAGTCTAATATTTTCTATAGGTCATTTCAGATACTCGCTTTAATTGACGAGGTTAGAGCAATAAGGGATGCCGCCAAAACAGTAAGATTAGTAATAAACGTTGATAAAACTCAGTATATGCATGTGACATCCAACACAAGCACATCGTAGCCTGAAGATAGATATTGACCACTTTCAGCAGGTTGACTCCTTCGTATATTTGGGAGCAGTGGTCACTAAGGATGCTGGAAATAACCAGGATATAAACCCTCGCCTGCAAAGTGCTAATAGGACGTATTTCGGCTTAGTACGCTTGCTCAGATCAAGATATCTAAGTAGAAGTACCAAGGTAGAATTATACAAAATGCTAATTAGGCCAGTACTAACCTACGGTGCAGAAACATGGGTTATTACCAAAACTGAAGAGGATAGGCTACTTAGGTTCGAGCGGAAGATTCTTAGGAGGATCTTGGGTCCTGTTCAGGAGGCACCGGGACTATTTAGAATTATTAGGAACGATGAGATTTACTCATTATATAAGAGCGTGAACGTAGTGCAGTTCATTAGGGCTTTAACATTAGGTTGGGTTAAAGAGCAGGAGGGATAGTATCGGAAATACTATCCAGCAAGCCTGTGGGTAAGAGAAGGCAGGGTAGACCTAGGCTAAGGTGGGCGGACGAGTTCTATAAGGTAGTTAGGAGTTTAGGAATTAATAACTGGAGGAGCATTAAGTGGAAGATGCTGGTGCGGGAAGCCTTGGTTCATCACTGAACTGGAGTGCTTATAATGATGATGATGATAATATTACATATGTGTAAATGGCGTAGTGTAAGTACGCGAGGTGGATTATACAGGCTCTAGGCAAAACCCCATCAAGGTTTTACACGTCGTAAAATGGCCAATTTTCATATATCATAATTTTATAGTTCGAGTGTAGTCAGAGTATAAATAATATTTCATAAGAAGCTGTGTATGATGATGATAATGGGGTAGTATGTTATATTGACAACAATGGGAAACACAAGCGCTGCACGACAGTTAACATTTCAAATTGAGGTAAAAAACAAATAGACTCTCGACTCCCAAAAAGTAGATACAAGGCCTGCTCAATATACACCATCATCATAAAATATGTATTCCAATATAAATCTCATTTTAAATAAAATAAATTCGAATTTTGAACAAGCTTAGGCTTCACAAACAAAATTTTGAATATTTTTTACTTTATTCTCCAAAACATTGCTCTTTACGAATGTGAAGTAATGAAATTAATATTTTAGGGGCTTGATGTATTTTTTTCTATCTTGAGATCCTTTCGACTTGAAATCTTTTTCACGGACTCAAATTGTAGTCTCTGAGATTTTTTAACAATATAAAATCGTGAAATCCTATCAATGGAAATGATGAACAAGTAAAGCTATCAGTATTTTTTAGAATCTAATCCAAGAATAAAAATAAATAATTGGCTTTCTTGGAATTTGTCAAAAAAAAATGAATTGGTGGGTTATTACGACTGGGAGATCGGGAATAATATTAATTAAAGCATGACTGATCGTCTATATCCAGGTTTACTCTCATTTCCTGGATTGAAAAGTCAATATTCTGTCGATTATTAAGTCCGACAAAGCCGCTCTGTCGGTAACCTGTGTAACTAGTAATAATTAAGATCATCGACAAATAATTAACACGTTGTTGTGTCTAAAAACCCTCTAAAAAAACTCTATCAGAGATGCAGGCTGATATTCTAGACGACTGTTTTTTCTTAATAATAATTTAAAAAAAAATGAAATACATACCTATTCACATATTCTATCTTTATGTAGAGATTAAATAACTGTGTAACGGGCTGTGTTGTGTCAAAATTGGACGAAAAAGAAGATACTCTTTCTGCAAATGACTCTCGTTCTAAAAACATAGGTGAGAGGGATGCAATTATACAGGGGCGTTTCTTTATTATTTCATCTTGGTCGCGATTTTTGGAAAGTCAGACAGAGCCGCTCTGTCGGTAACCTATGTAACTAGTAATAGTTAAGATAACTGGCAGATAATGAATAACAGGTTTTAGTGTCTAAAAAACTGTTAAACGTGTGCATTATTAATTATACATAGGTGGATAATTGATTAATTGTGACACATATCCCTCTTTTCCACATTTTTAGATATAGTATAGCTCGGGGCTCAGCGTGGTGATTTATAATAATTAATGAATACAATATTATTATATTGAGGATGAAGTTATTTTGTATCGAGGGTGTGATGATGGGTGTGCCTCTTGGACCAGGTGTATGTCATTTGATATTCCGTAAGAATCAAGATGTTTGGGGAATGCCATTAACATAAGACATTACCGAGCCTGCGCACCGCCACCCACATTCTTATAAACTCTATTTTTTATTTATATTATATACCCCGTCTCTCTATCTCAACCACTATTCATCTTTATTATGTGCCTATCCCTTTACTCATATTCACCTCTCTTTAAACCACCACAAAACAATTTTCAGCTTGAAAGACGACCAAAGCAGCAAATAGAGGACATCATCAAATGAGAAGCCTATGAGTAATTAAAATATTTAATATTTGGATAGTTCAATTCTTAGATTTTCTTTGTGAAAATGTGTACCAACCTTATGGATCCTCTGGGACTAAAAAACACATATGATACAAATATTTTTATGGGCAAGTATTTTTTTGATCCATCTTCATTATATTAAGGTTTTTAATGTTTCCGGATTCCCACTACTTATTTTCAAATAGGAATTAATTGTTAACCGATATGATATTTTGTGATTCAATAGAAACTATCAAACACCGGTTGAAAAAAAAGCCGATACGACATGTTTGAGCTTTTGACATTCGCATATGGCTCGTTAAAACATAATGTTATTGTTGGTTGTGTTAATTTGACAATTAGCTATTATTCAAAAAGCTATAAGAAAGTCAGGTTACACGGCACAGGTGGCCGATCCTTTTTACACCAAAAGTATAAATATACATTTAAACACGCCGTAAAAATACACTAATCGCTTTATTATTTTCGCGATCATTGTTTGAACAGGTGTTGCCATATCAAATAACCTAAACATCATTAATGCCAAATAAATTTTGCGCACGAACGGTTTTTTATTTTACCCATTCTATAGGAGTGGCTTATAAGAAGATTTCAACAATTGAATGAGTTGAAAAAGTTGTTAAATTTAAATAAACTGTCATATCAAATTATTTCGATAGAAACTAATTTAGATATATATATATACCAAATATTACATAAAGTTTATCTTGTATCCAAAATTTATAGCATCTTAAAATTACTTATCGAAGATTGACATAGGTCATGTTTAAATAAATTATTGAAAAAAAATATGCGAGAAAATCTAAAATTGTAATGAGCTCACCGAAAGGTCTTCCGTGCGGCAAAGCGTCCGTTTTCTGTGTATTTATTATTTTGAAATATGTTTGATAAAAGCAATAATGTGTGTATGATATTTCTTGTTTTGGCGACGAGGTGTAATAGGTTTATTTATGCAGGATTTCAATCAATAACAATAAATAACCTGATCACCTTTCGTGCACCTGGTCCACGATGATGCCGCTGAGAAGAGCGTGCCACGATTCACCTGTTGATGGAAATACGATACTAATATTACATTCTTGTATTTAATAAATTGTAAAAATTACTGCCTCGTATTAAAAACACACCATACTTTCACTGTTAGTATGAATAAAATATTTCTAATAGTAAGAAATTCGTCATTCCATGGAAAATATTATTTTAAAAGTCGTACTTGGGTATTTTAAATATGATCTAATCTGTTTTATTTTTGCCTACATATTCCGAACTTTCCAATATTTATCCTGTGTCAAGATTTACTGGTAGATTCATCAATATTATTAGCAATACGGAAATAGCAATCTTCTCTCAATTGATTATGCTCTGAAATCTATTTGCCTTTCGAAGTGCGAGATGTTTACATATGAATAATTGCTGAAATTTCATTGTTAAAAAAATGAGTGTATTCTCATTTTTATCCTATGGGTCATTAATATTTTTTTTAGATATATTTTGTATTAAATTAAATGTCACTAGTAAAACTTGCACACTTGATTCAATAAGCACAGAATATTGAATCATGCTTTTACACATTTTAATTAATGGCCACTCGTTCAAATATCACCATTAAACAAGTCATTGACTGTATAATATATTAGTCTAGAATTTGATTACATGTGCCTATATATGTACAATATATTTTTTAATAACATAAATATAGTTGAGTACGTGGTATTAGGAAGCAGCCGATACCACATTTTACTGGTTTAATTTTATTACCCAAGTATACGGTATGCGTACGCCTATTATCATAATTTATATTTAATATAAACACGGCGATGCATATCATTTCGTAACGTTCTTGTGTTATAAAATCACCACAATTAATATGCATATAATATATATACTTTATAAATACCTATATGATTGACTTGTTTATTAATAGTCCCCAATATCAACAACGTAATCGATTCGAAAAGATATTAGTCACACATCCACATTCCATTCAAGTCTGCGTATTCCATGGAATTATTATAATTCCATTAAGAGAAAATGTCTAAAGAAATTTCTTTTTGGTGGTATTTAAAGCTATCTAACTTGTTTTCAACAGATCTGGTACCAGTGCGCCCTTTCTATATTGATACATAATTATGGTGGGATGAAGATTAACTCTACAATTTGTTAAATTATATTGAAAAGTATTGGAAAATGAGAAATTTTTAAGAATCTCAATAACTTCACACGGACACCGGCTTTCAGGAGCATGTCGGTATGAAATTTATCAACGATTACAATTAAAAATACTTATTGTGTAGAGGAAGGACGTGAATTTCAATATTTTTATTGTACCTATACGTTCTCCATTTATTTTGATACATATTAATTTGAATGTTACAGTTACACAGGGTTAGGTTAGGTTACAATTGCTTAAGGTGAACCAGGTAATCAAAATAGAAACCTGGATCTAGAGAATCGATCGAAATTTCACTGATAATATTTTCATGTCAAATAGCCGGTAGAAGAAATCATATTTTTTTCATCGAAATGTATTTTGATAAAATATACTCTGTCAGTATTAAGAACCGCCTTGTGGGCCTGTGACTAGTGTGACGAATTCGTGAGTGAGACTCTCAAGTTAGATCCACGACCGGCAAATGGTGTCCACTTGTCACTTGGAAGATCTACTAGATCTAAAGGACTCATTGCTGTGGGGTGGCCTGGGAAACCACCTCTACTATTTATATACGGCGGCCTGACCAACCCCTTATAAGGGAGTCACATCAATAAGGAAGGTGTCACGGTATTTTTTTAATTATAAATCAGGGATGATTTTATACACTGTGATAATTTTCAAATCCTGCTGAAATTGAAAAAAAAAATCGATCGACTATTGTGATAAAAATTTATTTAAAAAATATTTCATCCTCAATTGAGATTACTCGGATATTAATGACTCATTTCTGTGGGTTGGCTTGGGAGACTCTACTATATTCTCACATAAGAAAGACCACGGTGGCTTGGCCACCCCCTTACAAGGGAATCCCATCAATAGGGAAGGCGTCACGGTATTTTTTTCTGTGAGTATTATGCGGAATAAGTTATGAATTTCAGTAAAAATGCTCTAATATAAATGATCTGAACACCTGTAATAGGAAAGTGAAGTGTCCCATGTTGGCATTCTTGAATGATTGAGATACGCCAATTTAGTTGATGCGCTGTGTGACGGTGTATGGGTGCGCCATCGTTGTTTTATGAGTAGACCAGCACTGGTTTGTAATGTCATATCTTGAAGACAAACCAGGCAGACTGCATTTTTGATTTGATATCTTCGCATAATCATACCATACAACTATTCTCTTCATCCATCCTTTAAAAGTTTTCGATTTGTTAATATACACATAGGTATGACAATTTGTTCAAATACCTTTATATGACGAGTTAAAATAGTACACAAAAAGTATATTCATCAATATCACCGATATGTTAACAGGCCATACAACTTGATATTTAAATATCAAGATGGCGGCCCATGCAGACAAGTTTGACAGTGTGCCTTCAAGTGCAGCTAAAAGAGCCTAACAAAATTCACCATTCTTACCTAAATCAAACCTATTTTCGTAATATTATAGTTGTTTATGTAATACTCATGTATATTAATTAATTTAATGATGACTTTCTATCGGATAAAGCTATTTTTAAACACTAACATGTTCCAACCTAAACCAAACCAATTGGCACTTGAATGATGTGAATGTGCTTCGGTTTGACAGAGGCAACATTACTTGTCTCGCTCAAATTCGTCTACAAGGTCCACCATATTGATATTTAAACATGGTATCGATATACATAAATATTGTGCTGGCTTGTTTCCTGTGATATTTTCAATAATCTTAAAGAGTTAGGGGGGTACAAAGTATCATATATGCAGGTAACTTGACTAAAAAGCAATGGGGGCACACCGCTGAAAAAAAAGCAGGAAAGTTGATCCGCTTATCCTGAATCCAAATCCTGGGATCATAAAAATGAGCTGGAATTATTTAAGAAGGCCAAAGGTTTCTGCAAATTGTAAGGCGAGTGTAGAAAAATGTGAAATGTACATTTTGCTCTTTGTTTCAAACTTCTTATTATAGTTTTGTAAGCAGGCAACACTGGCTGTCATTTATCAATGTCACTTATATCAATGTCAAATATTAAATGTTGAATCCTCCAAACATTGGTAAAATAATCATCATCTCACGGCATAAGGCAATGATCCTGTTATTTACATATTTTACACAACTTTATTTGGGGTTGTATCAAGTGTCCGTTGAGGAGGATTTACCCTGTGAATTATATATAATTTTTTTTAAAACATTTTTGGAGTATAAATCTTTAGATGAATTCATTTCATTGTTTGACACAGAAAAACGGTCCATTAGATGCCAGAAGGCAGTGCTCAGTGATGTCTAAGCGTTTTTAGCTTATTAAAACGCCAATGTGTTTCAAAGATTTTATCTTTGGTCATTCCCGAGGAATAAATAGCCAGCAAGCATCCGGTATGTCGCATAAATTATTCATGTCCTCCACTCAATCCCACCTGGACGATCCATCAATTTATTGACCGATCAATGTGATTTAACATCCTGAAAAAATATGATACACATGGCTTTGCATAATTAATCCTCGGAATTTCCATTTTAGGACACTTAATCAAGCGCTTTAGTGCAAATGATAAAACGAGATTTGTTATGTGCGTAAGTAAATGTTTAATACGCTCTTAATGAGAAGTCGTTCCATTGAATTTAGATCGATTTAAATGCCATAAATTATGCTCGTCGACTGTTTAATGGAATTTAATCTATCGCTATTACTTGAATAGACTATTTCATAATTGGTAACGGAATGAAAGGTATTCATTATTGATGAATCGAGCAAAGTGTGTCAGTGAAACTGTTTTTCATTTTAATTTTTTATCTGAATAAGGCAACAAACCTTATTAAATACAACTTGTTTTTTATTTTCATTGAATTTTATAAATAAACTCTAATGTGTGACTTATTGAGTATTTTCAGGAATTAATCAATGATAATCATGTTTCACTCTGACGATAAAAACGGTTATAAAAGTTAATCATATAAAGAAAATATTGGTTAATAATAATGTAATAATGCAATAAGATATTTATCTACATTTTAATGGATTATTATATCAAATCATGTTAAATGGTAGATATAAAACGCCGATCTAAATTACAAATTCAGATAACCCAGTCTGGACCGATTTTTCTTTCAGTACTGTCTTTTTCACTCGTGGACGAATTCTCACCATATTGAGTACCTATATACGAATATTATACTCTACCCTGAATATCCACTACTTTTTAATATAATTTATATTCATTCAATTGTCTTCAGCATACATACGAATACACCTTCGATGGGATTGGGCTCTCGAGCTAGGTAGCTCATTGTTATAGTAAACCGGCCATTTTCCAACTTAGTGGTTTGGACTAGGGGAGGCGTCAAATTTTAGGAATATAAAATTATATATTTTTTTTTAGGGAGGTGCGCATAATTTGGGTGTAAGGATCTGATAGCTAACTTTGTCACAATCTGACAGATAATTTTTCGCGCGAAAAAGGAGTTCTTCGGCGTCTGCAGAAAAACTTATGGAGGGAGAAAAATCTATGGAGAGCAAAATAATGTACCAAGGATTTTTCGTCTAATTTTTTTTATTTATTAATCCAGGGGATCACTCTTGCCCCTACCTACGGGCATGTAAGAGTTTCATATATTCTAACCCATTAAAATTTCGCGGCACACGGTTTGGCCAGGCTTTTATGGTATAAAAACCGTATTGGTATCCACAAGACTTTATGTGTCTAAGGTATTTTCATCACAATCGTGCGGACTAACAAAGGTACCTAGGATGATGAATAGGTTATTAGGATATTATTGAAGATATTGGGGGTTATTTTTGATTAAAGAGACAAAGTGACAGTGTTATTATTACCCACCTCCACCCGATGTGTCTGTAAGGATAGGGTTTCCTCTTATCACACCCCTTTGCACTAAGCAGATTGAGAGCTACTTTTTTGCGTAATGCACAAAAATAGCGCCGATTAGTGTGTGGAGAAGCCTAAAAAGCTGAGCAATGATCGGTAAGAGGATTGCAGCAAGAGAGGGCAAGAGCAAGAGCAAGAGCAAACCCGTCGAGCCTGATCATCACCGCTCACAGGAATCCGGTCCCTTGAGTCTCACATCTGCTCACGAGCACACACCAAACATACCTATGTTGTTACCATCATCATCATCATCACATCCCGTCGCCCACCGGTGTATGTAGTAAGTAAAAAGTGACGTATCTTCGAATCGATCCACGGATCCATGTCCTGTTTTATGTCCTTCCCCATACACAGAATCTCGTCCAACATGCACACCTGCTCTCATATTCCCATCACTCTGTCTCCATACTAACATACAAATCTGTAAAACCTTCAGCGAATAACACTTATCATCCTTTTTACAGGCCGGACAACATTCTTTATTACATCAATAAAAACAATTACAACCAGGCCTCGTTATAACGAAAGCCATTAACGCCCAAAGTAAACTACTTACACATGAAAATCCTTCATTTTAACGGTGTGTAGTATTAAAATTAAACCGTCACAACAACAAAACCCACACGCCATACCAAATATAAATTATATAATGTTTCATCATAAATTAAATAACTAATTTCACAGTATGGTCCTCCGTTAATAGCAGACATATTTATTTATAGTAATAATAATAATCCGCTAACATTCAATATTTATCTGAAATCAAAATGGTCATCCCTTACAAGTCAAATTGTGTAATTATTTTTTATTCATAATTAAAGGTAAAAAAATATTTGACATTTACAAGACATACCTATCGCTATAAAAAATTTATTAATTCAAAGACCATAAAAATATATTCCCCTAGTTTTAAAATACATATTTGTGAAAAAAACATTCATTATAATAGAGTTTGACTGTAGTTTGAAGTATCACATTATTTTTTATATTTTAATATCCCATTACGTAACAATCAAAGTTTTTCATTCCAAGACAATTAAATTACTATCGACATAAAACCTATTGATATCGACATCCAAGAAATATGATTTCAAAGTTCATAATGTAGTTGTAATTTAAATATAGGATTATTGTATTGAAAAAAAATATTAAAACTTATGTTTCTAATTGAATGTGTAAGTGTTGATTAATACTTACCACAAATAAAAGGATTTTCGTCTCTGCACCAGAATGATTGATTTCTTATCCTTGAAATTGGGAATTTAAAAAACATGTATGTTCAACTATTAATAAATTTAAAACATCTTCCAGTCCACTAAAAATAATATTTGAAACCCTTAATTTAATAAAAGATTCCACAATATATTTTTTGTGAAAGATAATAAACGAAGAATAATATGCACTTGTTTCTTCAATATTAAATTAATAAGCATCAAGAGGTTTTATGAATACAGACAGTGCGTCAGTCAAAATAGTTATTACCATTACACAATAAATGTAATGAAATTTGTGTATCGATGATCCCAAAGGTTTTCTTATTATTTATAGGTATATTCTATGGTGAATTAAAAACAATATTGATTTGTTCGATTATTTTTGTATTCTTAAAACGTACAATGTAAGTATATTATATACACAAACACATTTTTATATACAACAAAACTTAATAATATAAAGAATTTTATTTACAACAATCTTGGCAACTGGATACATAATCTATGACTTACAAATCTTTTGTACAATATGCACATTTAATTTAACAATAAAAAATAAATATCCTTACACACAGGTACACTAATTATATATTACACTATACATGCACATGGACACATTCAAAGGCAAACCGTATTTATACTACTAATCGCACATTTGGCAATACCATTGAAAACTAGACGAAGTATAATATTGTTTTTCGAATATTACAGTATGTATTGTATAGGTACGTTTACTGACTGGACAAATATGCCGAATCAATTTATTCGTTGTCAATAGGTAATATTATAATTGGCACTGTTGTTTGTTCAATAAGTGGATGTAACTCCCTGCATCCATTAACCAGGAGCAGTTTCCTTACGTAAGCGAGTACGAATGAAAACAAAAAGATGTGATTAATAGTTGACTTTCACATATGACATGGTTATTCAACGGTAGATATGAAAGGAATCAAATGCAAATAGTTGTGACTCGAAACCGGTACTAACTGTGTACAGCCACTAGCCACTAACCAACCAGCCATACTATCGTATCGTATGCAATACAAACATAATAATCAACTACATACATACATACATACTAACACACACATCTTTATAAAGAACCTCACACATTGGTTTTCTCTCTGTCTACTGTTTCTTTTATATCCAATCAGTTGTTTCGGTTAAGTCATCTGCTTTCATTTTAATATCGCCAAGAGGCGTTTGCGTATCACTTCTACACTTTCGCTCGCATCCATACCTCTATTAACAATACATAACTGGCAATAGATATATTAATATATATGTATATAAAGAAGAGAAACATCAAAATGCCACATCGATAGGGGAAACAATACGTAAACGAGAGTAAGTCTTGATAAAAATCACAGCGATAAAGCGGACGGTCGGTCCATCATCGGCAACCGCATCCCACGACGGCCATCTCCTGATAGTTTTTCAGCACCACCTTGTTCTCCTCGTCCAAATACAGCATGGAGATGGATGAGAGGGCGGTAGGCACACAACACGCCTTCGGTACCGCCGCCGGGTTCACAGAATTGACCAAGGTCTGGACGATGGCATGGTTGGTGGAGTTGAGATGATCCGGTAAAGGGAAAGGACAATCTCCGTGACAGTAGAACGCGTCGTAGCCGTTGGGCGCTACGATCCAGTCACTCCATCCTACGTCGGCAAAGTCCACAAATAGAGGTCTCCTCTGGCAAGCCTCTCTGCCATCTTTGCGACGATGCTGCTTCCTGGTACCTCGTCTAGGCCGCGCTGGTGCCGGATGGGGTGCTGGTTGCGTACTTTGTAACCTCGCCCTTCCGTCGTCCGTGTAGGCCAACAGCGCCGGTTGCCTGATCTTCCACGATCTTTCCTTTTCGCCGGTTGCTCTTCTGAGCCTCACGTGCCTGTGCTCCTTGAGTTTTTCGGGAGAATGCACGTGTACTAGCAATCCATGATTATCGTCAGGTTGCCAGAGCCAGCGCTCTACGGCATTCGTCACATCCAACTTGACGTCGCCGCCTTGAACTAGTTTCACCCACTTGGAGTCTAAAAGTTTCAACACCGGTTTCGATTCACCTCTACGTCCCGGTTTCATAATGTCATACACTAACACTTTGTGCTTGTGATCCGGCGATAGTGTTCTTATGGAGTCTCTGGCCAACACTAAGTCAGCCCCGCGTAACGATTCGCCGTCGGGCACCGTCACGTTGAACGCCAATCTAAATCTTTTTTCGTCTTTGAATCTCCGATCTATGTCGCTCTCTGTAAATAAAATAAATGATTCATAATGAGTAATCTATTCACTGTGAAAAAAAGTAACTGTTTTGAAGGTGAAATTACCTAGATGTGTAAAGCTCCTGACCGTGTTGGCAGTTCTTAGTTGGAGAGGAGATCTGGGGAGGAAAGCGGCTGGTAGTGCTTCTTGTACAGCGAGTTGGGCGTATAAGGCTCGCATGGCTTCTGGGATATGAGCCCTCGCGATGGCGGAATGGCGTGCTGGTATCAGGGCGGCTTTCCGGGCTTCTGCAACAGCTAGTAGATGGGATGAAGGTCCACCTACACGACTTGTTTCTGCCCTTCCAATAACCGCCCACAACGCCAGCGCCGCCAGCGCCAAGCGCCACCACTGCATGCTCCTCACCACTCTGTCGACAAAACAAATATCACATCTTAATTATATTTCAATCAAACACTACAATTTTATATGAAAACTACAACTATGTGTTCATACTTTCAATTAAAAATATTATATATCTACATTAAACAAATACTAACGATATAGTATTGAACCTTTTACATTAATTACCAGTATGAAATATTTTATGGATTAAAAATATATGAATGAAACTTGAATAGAATAAACTAAGTGGTTTGAAGTGCTTGGCAATTCATTATATTAATATAAAAATGATAAGGTTTGAATGTAGTTTCCCTTCGGAGAAATAAATCATTCGAGGAATATCCCAAAAGATAATTGATTTGCAAGAAACCACTTGCTTCCTCACAGGAAACAATATCACAAAGGAACAAGTTAAAAGCTTTTTATGAATCATACTCGTACGATCAGATAACACTTTTATGAACAATCAATTTACATACATAGGTAGTAACTAAGTGCCCCGATATTGTTGTTAAATTCAATAGATTTTTTTTCATACAATAAAAATTGATTTAATCGTGATTACGGAATATCTGAATTGTATTTGAATTAATTCTTATACATAGATATAAACTGCACTCTTCAACCTCACTCAACACGTTTCTAGTAACCCCTGAGAGTGCTTGTGACAATACTTTGGCGATTAAAACGCAATAATATTATAAACATCTCATAGAAGTAGTCAGCGGTAAAAACTGAGCTTAGATTATTTGAGTGTATGTTTGAGTCCATATGACATGTACTAACAATACATTTACCCATTTTACTGTGAAATATAACTGAAGATATTAAGAGAGATGTTTACAGTATAATGTTTACCAGGTAACTCATGTTTTTGGCTACTTGATCCACTTGAACTAACCATGCATTTAGCCACTCATGCGATATATTATGTTTATATCTATGTTGTTCTAGTATAAAATTTTGAAAATCTTTTCAAATTGCGTGTAAATCAATGGAATTTATTTTATTTTCAACATAACAATTGGTGTGCTAAACACGTTTACTTTTCAGATAAGGTTTGTGTAAATATATTCGAGGTGCAATTGGCTTATAAAAACATATAGTTTTTGTCATCTTCCTTATTTCCTTGAGTCACTTTATGCTCGATTCTTTCAATTACTTCCATTCATAGTGTTATCTTTCCAGGTAAGTGGTTGTTTTGATTCGCAAACAGTGAACGGAGAGCAAAAGCTTCACCCGCCGTCGTTATTGTTGGTGTTGTGAAGACTTCCACGGGGCGCAGGCGCCTGGCGCCAGACACGGACCCTTCAAGACTCTCTTTTTCAGATTCCTCTTTCAGAAAACAGGCGGATAGTGTTCCTTATCTATTTCTCTTGAATCGTATCAGTTGGCGCTGAGCTTTGACCATTTTCGCCCATTCATTCGCCCGTTTAACAGTTATGTGGAATTCCCGATAAGACAATAAACCATCTAGGTATATCTTTAGAATGAACTTAGATACGAGTTACCGCCTCAAGTAGATAAAATTAAATCAAATAAAAAGTAAACGCACTTCAGAGCACTTGTTGCACTTTAGGATAGGTGTTTGAATAATTTATTGCGCTTTCACCAGACCTAGTCCAAGTGGGTAAAATGTATTATTCTATTTAAATTTTCGGATATTAACAGAACAATCTTATACCATAATAATATTACTATTTTTAAAATTTGCATTTAACTATATTGATGAATATTATATTTTGTGTAAATAAAATAATACAACGATTAAATAATAATGTAATATTATAAAGGTAATCCTTGCAGAGCTCGGATACATCAAAGCACTTCATCACACCTACTTGGACTAGGTATGGTAATAGTTTAATAATATTCTGTATTCAAAGGTGATAATTCAAACGGGCCCCATTGCTATTAGTAAAATTCCACCCTTTAATTAAAAATTTACTTATCAATAAACCAAAGTATTGCTGTAAAACGTCTTTGGGAGAATTTTCTAATTTTTAATGGGCTTTTAATTACAGATCAACAAATACAACAGATCTAAGAATATTAAAAATACATGTTTAATCACATGATACGATTAAAAAACTTTTACACTTTTTTATAATCTCAAAGGCACTTATATATACAAAGTAAGGAACTTATATTTGACTTTCAAACATCCAAGTTTATCGGTTAGTTTATGAACCCTAGTACCCATTTCATATTAGCACGTGCAACATTAAATGGTGTGCAGACCAAACAATCTACATGTAAATTCTAGGCCGGATGGAAAGATACTAAGAATCGGTCCAGATCAATAACTCTAGACAAAATAGAAACAATCCCAGTTCCAAGATTCGAGGAACCCTGGAAAACGGCTCGTGTACTGGATGTGGCCTCGATACATATGAACATACATACAATACTTTCTAGAATTCTATTTTCATCACCAAATAATGAAACAATGCAAACGGGGACACATGAATCGAATATATTATTAACTAAAAAAATCGAATTAACTTGCTCTTTTTTATGTCCCACAAATAAGAAATGTGGGACAATATTATTTGTGTGGCAATGTCCACTGCCAATTGGTCAAAGTACTTTCCAAGTAGTACGGACAAGTGCAATTCATAATTTTATAATTTTAAGCACTTGAAGGCCTGCGCAATGTACTTGAAAATATAACATCGTTTCTTTTGAAGATAATTTAAACTTGTTAGTGGTGAAATCTGTTTATAGAATGATATGGATGAGCCTCGTGCGCGGCGCGTGTTAATCAACGTTTCCATCTGGAAAATATCGGCAAAAAAAAATCATCATCGTCGTTTTGGCGGATACTTTTAGCCTTTTGCTCGTTTTTTCATTAGAAATAAAACCAGCATCTCATCGTTTTTGCGTAGTACATTTTTTTGAAAACGACTAACCATATGCTCTTTTTGCATTCTTCCAAGAATTATTGAACCGTAGCGCAAAATTATAAATACATAGATTCGATACAACCGCGCAAAAAAGTCAGCGGGAATTGCAACTATTTTTTTTTCTACATCTAAATAACACTGATATTCAAATATATGAACTTTTCAAATATATAAACTAGTGACATTACCAACAAGATATTCGTGCGCACCAAGTGTAAAACAGGATTTTTGCGTATTTATTAAAATTTCACACAACAAAAATGTATATTATATATATAATCGTCGAACGTGTGTGTATGTTATATGTAGAGTTTCCTCAACAATCAGTGTTACCAGATGGAAGAATGATATTTTATTACAATTAATACATATCTAAAATCTCGAAACGGGTATTTTAATGATAATAATATTAAATTAATTTTTAAAATAATATTCAATAATGCATAATAAATGACAATTCTAAAAAAAAACAGTATTTATCGGGAAATTCGCTTCTTAAATATTGAGACGAGTGTTGTCATCGTATGAAAATTATTTTATTTATAATTTAAACAACTTATTACCGTCCTATTAAAAAACCAAGTAGAACATCAAAAAACATTAACAAATTGAAAATTACCCTAGTCTATTTATAATAATACTTATAATATCGTGACGTCTTCCATATTGACGGGAGCCCCTTTATAAGGGGTTGGCCAGGCCACCTTGGCCTTTACGGGAGAATATAGTAGAGATGGTTTCCCAGGCCACCACAGCAATGAGTACTTAAGATCTAGTTTGCTAAGCTAGATCTACCAAGTGACTCCGGTGCCGTGAATCGAACCCGGGAGTCTTCACTCACGAATCCGTTACACTAACCACTGGGCCACAAGGCGGCTAATAATACTACGCAAATGCATTTTCCGTAACCGAAAAAAATATTAATTGGTTTTTGTGTAGGTTAAAGAAAATTGTCAATTTGATTGTGTGTAACATTGTTTTGAATATGGAACTGTCATATTTGAAAATAGAAAAAATGAGTTTTTCATTACCTTCGATAAAAATCTCGTCATCCGTTATCAGAAAAGTCCTCAATTGTCTGCGCACAAACAGCAGCGTTGGCATTTCACGCGGTTTGGTCCAGGATGAGGGATGATGGAGAGTTAATGGCACAATGTCGAGTGGTAGTCAACAATCACAGCACAGTTCAACACAAATAATGTTCGCTGATGAAGGGTGGCAGAAGGGCGGCGATCCTCGAAGGACGGTGGACTTCATGAGCGGTGGCGGTGTCCTGAAATGAAAAGCACGGTAGTCCAGTGTGAGTGAGGCGGTGTTTGGTTAGTGTTGAGACACGATATAACTGGTCGAGAGACGGCATGCGACTGAGTAGTGGAGTGCGTGCAGGAGTAGAGCTGCAGCAGAGCAGAGACAGAAAGAGACGCCAGGAGCCTCTTCTTCTAGGGGGCGATATTTAGAAGGGCCGCCCCCAGTCAGTGTACCTGCACCCATCCCCACTACCACTACCCATCACTTATATACTAATAATCTAACATCCCCTCCACCCTTATATACATCACACACCTTTATATATTTCAATACATCCTATCCTCGATCAATCGTTTATCAATCAATTTAGAAATCGACCTTTATCATTTTTACATCTGAAAAAGGTCCAACTCATTATTCGATGTCGTGTTTCACAATTATTTAAATATATTCAAACCTCTTTTATCCGATCACCATGTTTTGAGAAATAATAATGTTTTATGCATAGATATAAACATAAGTTATCGCATGAGTGGCTAAATGCGTGTTGAGTTCAAGATTGCAATTTGAAAAGATTTTAAAAATTTATTTATTTCCATATAAACGCTCAGAAGAGCTTTTTTTATCGACAAAACAATAGTAATAAAAAAGGTAAACAAAAATGAAAAGTACACACACACACACACACACACACATATATATATATATATATATATATATATATATATATATATATATATATATGTATATATATATATATATATATATATATATATATATATATATATATAAATACATAATACTATAATTTAAAAAACAATGTTTGTATAAAATGTATTAATAGAATGTATATAAAAAAATAAAGTAAGGTGTATGAAGAAATAATATAAGTGTTGCTATATAAGGTCACTCCTAAATAAGTCCTATAAGTGGCAGAATTTGTGGAAAAGAGTTCACCCAGGTGCAACCCAACCTGCCATTTGTTCGAGAAGCATGTGTAGTGGACGTGGATTATCTTTGTGCTGTTGATCATCGATATTATAACATTCATATAGAGATTAAGTGTGTGGTTAGTGACCACTGGTTGGGTTACAAGCTTCGTTTGAGTGGCATAAATGTCAATTTTGGTTAAATTTTATTTTTTAAATTGAAATAAGACGGATTATCGAAGCCCGC
>JAGTTH010000294.1:0-64468 GCA_022606485.1 Agraylea sexmaculata | reverse complement strand
ATAATATTGTGGTGTGACTAATATGAGACTTTTTAAAATTACTTTTGGTGAGTAATTTTGAAGAATATGTCTAAAATGTTAATTCTACAAATTAAGTCATTACTCTACAAATAAAAGAAATGAACGCTATATGGAATGGTTATTATTTTGTTATATTCAATTAAAAAAAAACATTTAATTAAAAAGTATTATTGACATTTTTAATAGTAGGTACTATTTTTATCGGATTTTCTTTTTTATGATATTATTTTTCAGGAATTATTTCCATATTTTCTAATCATATCAAAATAATTTAAAAAAACTTTGTTTTAAAAAAAAATATTTGACTTTAATTCAACTCTAATTACACAGAATGTTTAATTTGATACATTTCCTTGTTTTGTGTATTTTTAATGATTTGACCGAGATTTACATATAATTGCAATCCATATGTAAATACAGATTAAATTATCACACATTATATATAAAAACTACGTATTAGAATAAAGTATAAAATTCTATAAATCTATACTATATAAATATTTTAAAAAAATCAGTTATCAGGCAATAATTGTAGTTGGTATTTCCAAAGAATTCACAAGCGCGTAATCTCGAATGCACTACATATTTACATGAATATTTGTAATAGTAACGTTATATTTTAGTGTTTAACCCGCATGTTTTAGTTGATAGTATGGCAAATGACTGTATGTTTAATCTGTGGTGGTGCAGTTATTACCAGAAAGGGGCGGGTATTACACCATACTTCGTGTATGCATTTGTACTTTCATCAGTCGATATCTACAACTATGAATACTAATCACCTTCAATGTGACCTGTAAATATCATATCAATCATTAATGATATATAATAATTCATAAAATACCAGCGCGGTTAGATATGATATCGATGTAATTGTCGAAACCTCCTTTTATAAAGTAATTAGTTCCACAAGGAGTAATTATGGTCGAAAAGGGCAAAATCTCTTGTTGGAGATCTCGTTACGCAAAAGCAGGTAAAGCAGTACTTTCAGGGTATTGTTATAATAATGAAGGGTCGCATGCAAAAACGCAATAACTGCACAAAATCTACTTTGTATCAATCATCGTCTCTTTGCAAATGGATTTCGTGACGACTGGATCATGCCTTCGTTACACTTGTTGGCTAATATTATTACGGTCGTGTCTTTTCAATAAATCACAATTATTATAATAAATATAATTGTCTAAGTGTGTGTATGTTATATGTCTGTATTTCTCTACGGGTCCTTCCCTCAACAAGCACTTAGAGTATTTATAAAAAAAACAAACTTATTATCTTCGTATTAAAAACAAAGCAGAGCATCTAAAAGAATATCGATTCAAAATATTAGATTAATTTAAATATTTTTAGATGTATTTTATTTGATAATGAATAATAATTCCACATTTTTATAACAAAAAATGTCTTCTAATCAATTAATAAAAAATACACTTTAAAGCAAAAATGAATTCAAAACTTAAAAATAACCTCCTATTAAAAATACAAACAGAACATAAAAAAACATTAACAAATTGAAAATTTCAATTAACATCGCCCTATCTATATATAATATGCATTCGGTTAAACTGGATTTTAACAAATATAGTTTAAATAATCTATAACCAATGAACTTCTATATTATGAATGGTCTTCATACCAAAAATCAATCGCGAAATCGAAGACGGAAATTAGAGTAACATCACATTCAGTCCTAATTAATTAATTTATTTATTTAAGTATACATGAGCACCGGGATATCTTTTTAAATAGATATGTTTCAAATTTGGTTTTTAGACACAAAGATGTGTTAATAAATTTTATTGAATTTACTACTATACATATTTACACACATCACCGATTTATGAATAATCTCCTTATTATTCACCTTACAATCTGAGGAATCAAAGTAAACTTTAGTCGAGTATCGGGATTTTATTGATATTATTCACGATTTTCCAGTCGCAATTGCGGATTGAATCCATTTATTTTTTGAGGTTTATTCTACCGGGATTTGAACTCACAACATGACATATTTGTAGCGACGCGCCTTTTCACCTGAACTATTAATACATTTTAATAATCATAATACATTTTCTACTCTATAGTGTAATTTAAAAAAGGTTTAATCAAGTTTGAAATAAAACTGAGTTATTTTTTATGAAATTACAATTAATTTGGTATGAAAACGTGTTACCTTCCAATTAAAACCTATGCATTTTTATGAATGTATATATGTCTCTGGATATCTCTGGACTTTCGGTTTGGAAGAATAATTATTTAAATCAATGAAATTGAACACTATATATTTACAAATTTATTTAGATATATTTTTATCTGGTAAGTTAATATTTAATTATTTTTTTTGTATCATAGAAACGATCAAGTTTATTATAGTATAACGTCCGTAAATATTCCGCATCGTCAAACTGACACGAATGTAGAATATCGAATTGAAATAACGCGTAGAATAAAAATAAATACATACATTTATAAATATTTATTATAGTTTTTTCCTATACATTACATTCGGTGTCGAAGTGGACGGTAATAATTCACCGTATAGTGAATCCGGACACCCAAATAACGGTCTACGTGACGTGAGTTGCACATTTCAATATTTTACACGATGACACTAAGAATAAAATGCATATATTGTATAAAAAATATTATAATTAATAAAATTTCATATTGTCATAGCAGAAAAATCGTTTTTAAAGACCCGCTTCTGTCAACGCAAAATTAAATCACTGAATTTTAATAATCGTTCAAATTCAGCCGTAAAACCGAACTGTCGACTACAAAAAACGAACGGATTAAATCGATGCATAAATGTATTTTAATTTCACCAATTTCATTTTAAACAAAAAATAATTTGACTTCACATTAAATTGTATTCAAACATAGTCATTTAAACACACAAACATTGATTTCATATTAAATGCGCGAAAATACGAGTATCATAAAGGGTGTAAGAAGACGCCATTATTCCGTGTAAATATTAAAAGCGTCACCGAGCCTCCCCAGACGGTTGTTTTATTGTCGTTTTTTCCTCCTCTAGATATATTTTCAGCCCGAAATATTCTGTAGGGGTCTGAAAAGTCCAAAAAAATGTGCGCTGCTGCATTCATCCGAAATATGTATAAGAGATGGATGAAGGCTTGTACTAATTGCCGACTCTGCAAGTCCTACAGCTCTTCACTCGGACGGAAGCTTTCATTAAATACTTCCACTACCATATACAGAACACACCTGTATCTCAAATTACAAATAATACATAACCGATACTGAAATATTGGTCTTCTTTTTAAAAACCCCATGGAAGAGTTGAACAGCTTGTTTGTTTTGAGATATTTCAAAGGGCGCATTGTAGGCATTTCAGAAGAATCCATTGATGACTTAAAAATCCACTCATTAAGATCCGAGAATCATTTAAAATAAAAATTGTTTTTTAAATCATATTAAAAATATTACTCATATCTTGCATGGTATAGAAATTTCAGCCAGACTCTCTTACAGGTTCTTCTGTTTGAGATTTTGAAATTAAAAATAAATACAAAACGGTTAGAAGGACGTCTGCATGTTGGGGCCCCCGTGTCTCAGGCTTTTCACAAAAATTAAAAGGGTTGTCGTTCTTTCATTATTTTTCAATGCACGAATACAAACATATAATAATTATTAAAAATAATAAATTTAAAAAAAATTTCACATCCCATTTTAAGGGCGCGGGATTATTTCTTATCAAATTACAGTCAGAAGCCGATTAAAAAAAGCTTTTCTGCATAGACAAAAAATGTGGATGGGAGACAGTGAGATAAGCAATGTCTTCAGTCCTTTCAAAATGATGAATGCTTTACAAATTATCATTTTTTTTCAACACAGTCTCGACGACGACGACGTTGCGCCAGACGCACACCTCATTAAGGAACACAGCCTTCATTTTTTGTGTTACTCTTTTATAAAATACCACCCTATCCATATTAACCGTTCTTGGAGATAACAAAAAATATACCAATATTTCCCTTTGTGACAATATGATAATATATTTATTATTGTAATTTCGATATCATTGAGCTGTAAATCAGAAAAGACACTTAGCGGTCTGAAAATATGTACATGAAAATCGACGCACGATATTTTGAAATATCGCATGGTGATATTTACAGAATTAGAAAACAAGCCGCTGAAAACTCACACACATTTGCAATGCTCGAATCGTGGAAAGTGAAGGTAATGGACAGAAATTTCGCCATAACTCCCAAATGGCGTCATAAATTACTTGGGCGGCGTTTTGGAAATGGGAAAAAAAAGAACGAACGAATTAACTAACATTAACACGCACAATAAAACCGCGTTAGACGAGCTTCAAAGCGTTTAATCCTATCGTAGCAACACTGTAAACATGCAATTTGCTATGATGGACTAACGTTTATTTCACTTATAAAACTACTGAAATTTATTCAGAAAAAAATCCTACTTGCAATGAAATTTTGACATTTATATATATGAGAGTATATATATATATATATATATGTTATATATATATATATAAATATATATATATATAAGAGAAAGAGTATATATATATATATATATATATATATATATATATATATATATATTTATATTTTATTATTATTTATTTATTTTAACTATTTATATATTTTTTCTTTTTTATGCATATTTTTTTACATTGCTTGATAGAACAATACATCTTTGGAAATAGACTTAAGTGTACAGAGTGTATACATATTTTTACTTATAACATGAGAATTTTTTATTGACATGAATAATAGTATTAAATTATAGAAAGAATGGGAAAAAAATAAAAACCCATTTACAAATTTAGTAATAACAACATTAGCAAACAACTACAAAATATAACCACATAATATAATATATTGTAACTGGACTCTTTAACTTTTATATTGAAATATTATATAAGTATAATTATATATAAGTATATAAAAATAAAATTAATAAAAAAATATTATCCAATGAGATATTGTAACATAGATGGTTAATTATTTTATTACATAAAACATTCATAAAATCAGTTCCATATTTTTCATATAAATTGTAAAGGAAAAAAATATATATATGTAGGTAAAAACGATCGTGTGAACTTTTTCATAGACAAATAAAAAAAAAATTAAATTTTATAAAATTAATCCCTTATATTTGGTAGGAGCGACCTTGTATGGAAACCATACAAGGTCGCTACTACACAAGCCATGTAGGCGGTAGAATTGGTGGAAAAGGGATCATCCAGGTGTACAAATATGTTGCAAAAATATAGTGTCACAATTTATAATAGAAGCAACTTTTTGCTATGGTTATTTTATTTTATTCTCAAAAGACTATGCTTAAGCAAAATTTGTGTTAAAAATAATCTTTAAATTTAACGCAAAAATGTTTTCTGCTCATGATTTATGAATCAACATTACATTAATGCATTATTTTAAATAAAAATCCTAATGTTACAATAAAAACACATGCTATCCATTCATTAATCACGGTACCTACCAAAATATATTAATTTAAATTACGCAACGCACAAATGCAACAATACATAAATCCACGCTAATGGTATAAATTAACAGTATTATAAAAATACGCTTTTAGTTTTACACGGTTCATTAGCATGAATATTTAATTTGGTTGAAATGGAATCGGTAACAATTAAATTAAATGCGTTATAATTTACAAAAGCTTTTAATCTTAATAAGTTTATTGTGTGATACCGACTCGTTACGGCTAGCAGTTTTGGGAAGGCGGCATGCATCTTGTTAAAAAAACGCACAGCCGATTAAAAAGTATTGTATACTAATTATTTATTAATAAAAATATACAGGCTGGACTTGAAATAAATGAGAATATTGTAGGGGGTGGTAGGGTTGTATAGATATTGAAAGTATAAGTGATAATTTAAATATATCCGGATTGCTCACTATTTATCACTAACTTATGGATAATTGTTTAAAAAAAAAAATAAAATAAATAGCCATAGAATTGTAAAAAAGAAATTCCAGCATCTATACCCAAAAAGCGTGTAGTTTTATTTTTATTTCAGGTTTATTTTTTTTAATTATATTATGATATTACTTTTTAATCAGTATGGATAGTACAGTGGTGTGTATCGGGGTCTTAAATTTACATATTCATAGTGGCTGTCAAGCACAATATTAGTGATAGTATTAAAATACTGTAGGTGTGGTGTGTGGTTATAGTATTTAATAACAAAAATAACAAATACCCTTTAGAAATGCGTGTTTGAAAACACTTGTTACACTATTCAAATGCAAATGCTTTTTTTTAGAATCCGTTCCCTTTTGGACGAATGACCTCGTATATAAAAAAATATATACACCTTTTTGTATATGTTTTTAATACACAATATTTCGGTTTATTTTATTTTATTAAAGTCTTTATTGGGGTATTTCCAAAATTAAATGTGTACCTACAATAGTCACATTACCCAAATTCCAATAAGAATTGTTGGTGTGCAGAAAAATGTTAATAAAAATATTTGTTTAATACTTCTTCATCGTCATACATTTTTGATAAAAACGACATATGATTTTTTGAAATATATTTATTGAATATAATAAAAATTTTTTTTTCTTGAAACGAATAAATCATTTCCATTTAAATAATTTGCATTTAAAAAAATATTAAATTATATATTTTTTTAATACATTTACATATAATGGAATCCAGGTTATGCGACAAAAAATATGTCACCTTCTCATTGTGATTTAATTCTGATTCATAAAAAATCTATTTTTTAAGAGTCATTAACTAATTTCACGTTTAATCAAGTACCAATAAAATATGATTAATCAAAATTAATATTCTATTTTAATTAACCTATTTTGGAAATACTTTCCCCTGCATTATTTGTTTAATTATTACAACATATACGAATATAATGAGCATAACTGGTTAAAACTCGATAGCGAATCGGTTAAGGTGTGGGCGGACAGATATTATTAAGGTTCGAATACAAATCTGTGTATTTTTTTATACTATCCAATTAAATAATGTCACCTGTTACTTCAAATTTGTGACCATTCTCGGCGCCTCTTTTTTATAAATTCTAATCGATTTACGTACAAATGGCGATATAAAGCGATCGTTAGGCTCGATAAAATATAAAGATATACAAAATAAACTGTTATAAGTTCAATTTGTGTAAGACCATTAAATTTACATAGGAATTATTTTTTACTATCCGAGTCTAAAAAACTGGAATACATAAAACTTTTTTTTAAATGAATTATTATATTACATATACATATTTGGGTATATTTTTATCATGGCCATATATCTCGAATCATCTAAGGAGTATTATATTGAATACCATCAAAGTAGATATTGCATATTTAATTAAATTAAAACCAATTGTAAACTTAATATAAACATACACAAATGTACAAAATATCAAACAAATTGTTTTATTATATCAATAATTCAATAACTAACTTCGAAGAAATTTAAATAAAATTCAACATTCACTTATCATCATTTTTAAAATTAATATTTCAATATTTAAATAATGATAATTATTACAACTTAGGCTAAAGAGAATCGATTATAATAGATAACTTGATTTTTATTCCTCCCTTAATTAAAATCCTTTAACTAAAATTCAGCTTGCAATCAGTTATATGTATATATCTACCTTTTTGTACCTGGTTTAATCAGATTATTTTTATCTTTACCACATTTATATAATTTTAAATGATATCACAATGCATAAATCTCTGACTCTATAATATGACATACATAGGTAAATAAAAGTATGCCCTCCTCATCTCAAGATTTGTATTAAATATTGTATTATAAGTCATTTTCTTAATAAAAAAAATTAAGGCATATAATATGTATTTTATTAAAAATACACAGTACTTCTGGATAGTTTTTTTTTTAATATTTCAATGTTAGTAGTTCAAGAAATAATCGGTGTCAAAAGTGCGTCCTCCTGACGCTGGGATTATGGCGGACGTGTATTTGAAAAGAATTCGGTGGTAATTTGTCAGGGAAGACAAATTTATGAGAGTATTTTAAAGCGGTCTTATATGTGTTTGAATAGGTTTGAATATTATTATTATTTGTAGTTTTCAACTAGACCGTATTAGTAGTATTCCTTTATAATATTATGTTCTTTGCTTGTAAAATATTCCATACGCCCACACAACACTGTGCTTCTCTTCAATACACGTTCCGAGTATTCATTCCTTATATTCAACATACAAAAGTACTCTATGTCAAATGGTGTATCATCTTGTAAATAACAATCTTCAATCAAATTAAAGAAAACAAAATTACACACATTCTATATCATGACTAATAGAAGTAGGCTGATTACATTATTGAGTATGAAATAAAAGAGATTTATCATCCAGGAGACAGTACATAAGTTACTTATATAGTTAGATTTTTTAAATAATATTTATTTAAAATGCTTTGAAAGGATTTTAAAATTGTTTTTAGACTTAACAACGTGCTAAATAATTTTTTTTCAAATATTTAGCTATTACAGAGGTCACTGACATAGTGGCTCTCACAATCCAGGAAATTGGAGTAAACCTGGATCAAGACAATCAATAGTTTCAATAGTAAAATTGTTCTTAATTAAATACCCAAAATAATTCCCCTTTCATCTCACTCTTCCAAGAGAAAAAATATATAGACATTATATTTTAAAACAAATAAACTATTTAAATTAAGTCATTTTTTATAATATTACTCAATAGTGCAGATATCTACATTTAAAATTTATAATATTTTTGTAACCTTTATTTGTAATCATGAAAATGGTTTATCATTAAATCATTAAAGTTAATAGAGAAACAAATTTATTGGTTTTAAGTTTTATCCCACAACCTCTTTTTACATCATTTAGCTTTATTGTAACCATTTTTATTTAAAAAAAATTTGTATAAAAAACAATACTTTTACGGTTGAATTTTCTTATCTGTAAGTATGTACGTTATTTTGCAATGCATATTTAAAATTTTAAATGATTTTATTAATTGTACATTTATTTGGATATAGTTAGTTGATTGTGAATTTTTTATATACATTTTTTCAAATAATGATGTGGATAAAACTCAGAAATAAATATAAATAAATCAACTCAGAAAGGTTGTGAGGTATATTAATTTCTTGTTAAAATTTATTTAAAAAAAAATAAAAAAAATCATACATATTATATTTGAATGATCTTGGAAAACATGGGTAATAAGTCAAATAGTGTGTGCGATATTTATTTATATTGTCTCACAGTCATGATAATACTTCACTATAGTGTCCACCTACGCTATAACGAGCCGATATCTAACGGAGGCTGTATGCGTATAGTTATAATAATAATATCTTGATGCAATACACACGTGTCAAATTTCACCTCTAAAACAAACATCGATACTTACTCAAATTACAAGAATATTGTGTGACCAAAGGGTCAAAAATCTAAAAACATTCATCTCAAAACGATTACCATTTCATCAGCTCACCTTACATGCTGCAGGTGATTTATGTCCATGTACTTGGAAAACAGGGTTATTGGTTCTTATGACTGGTCGACATCTTTATATAGAGCTTTAGAGCTGCATAATGAATAGTCATCAATAAATTAATAAATTATTCATTCTATACGTGCTCCGAAAATATAGGCTTATCTCGATAAAATAAATTAACATCAATACAAGTTTTTACCAATACCTTTGTTGATATACATATACAGTTTATTTAAATAATTTATTAGAAAAATAAGTTGTATTGAATAAGTAGACTAACACAATACGGCATTTAATCAATACATATTTTGGAAAATTTGGCACAATTTTTTGCAATGTCATAAATAAAACAGTCAAGGATTTCTATACAATTTACAATTTGAAATGCATCCATGAAAACAAATAACGAGCTAACTTATTCATACTACTACTAAAAGAAAACATAATGGTGTTTCGCAATGGAGAATCTTTAATGACATTTTAATGATTTTCAGATGCACATATTTATGCTTGATAGAAATAATGATCTTTCAATTTCTGTATCACGAAACGACCATTACAAATTACGAGGCTCTTGTCGTTGATTGTTGATGTTGATTTTTTGCCTCGTTGATTTATACAATATTATTACACATTTGGAAACAGGATGTTCTTTGAAACAACTGCAGGTTTCCTAAAATGGCAAAGAGATATGTTTAAAATCAACAGGTTTTGCAAATTGTTTTGTGGTCGCTATGTCGAGTCATTTGTGCTGATAATCATGACTTGGGATTTCAATGGTATTTAAATTCATTTTTCACCATCAATGATAAGTATTTTGTTGGATCGTTTTTATGATTGTACATTGTGTAGTACTACTGTACACAAGTCTATTTTTATTCTAAACATTAAACCTCGGCCAAGAGGGTGAAAAAAGTTTTCAATTGCTCACAATTGTAAAGCACTGCTCGGCATAAATTTTCATTACAAATATTGCTTTATTATTCGGTAAAATGTATTATTCTATTTAAATTTTCGTAAATTAACAGAACAACCCTCTAACTTAATAATATAAATAAAATAAGTTTTTCCTATTAATATAATAATTGATGTATAACTGTAGATACATATTATAATACATAATATTTTGTCTAAATATCACAGAGTTGAAATAAACTAATACAATAATCAAATAAATAAATTAAAAATGAAATCATGCAGGGCTTGAATACGTTAAAGCACTTCACTACACCCACTTGGACTAGGTGCGTTTATTATATACATAAGGGTTTACGATACATATACTAGGCATAATTTTTAATTGATTTAAAAGTGGGAAAAGTGACCAAAAATAATGGTATATTTTTACAAAATTTATTGGTAGTTTAAAATAACGTTTGTTGTTAATATATTTAGTTTTGTTCATTACATGTAACGGGAGTAGGCATTAAATTTAATTGGACCCAATATCTATTGATTTTAACTGTCTTTAATTTACACGTCAACCTGGAATATATATATATATTTTTAATTTTATTAAATAAGAGAAAACAGTTCTCTGGAATACCAAATAACCTACATCTCTTTGTAAAGTTGTATAATTACATAATTCCTTATTCTAAGGAAAATTAGGTACATATTTACATTTCAAAATATAGACTAATAATATACAAAATAAACGAAAATTAAGAAAAATAAAGTATATAAAGTGAAGTGTATCTAAAAAAGGTAAAAAAACTTAATAAAGTCAAATTTTATTAAATATTAGTCCTCTAAGGATAATTTTAAAATCAGTGAGGGTGTTGTGAAAAATATCTACTTCAGGTTCAAGGAGTTATTACAAAAGGACATTGATCGTCTAAAGAATGTATGGGACATATAATTAGTTGCAAAAAATATTTGAAATGGAGCCATAGAACGTGAGGAATTGCGAGGTACTCTAAATTTAATTTGAGGCAATAAGGCTAAGGAATCAATATAATTATTAAGTATTTTAAAAAGAAACAAAGCATCTAAATAGGAACGACGGGCAGCAAGGAAAGAAATACTGTACTGTTTACAAGACGAGGAATAATTCATTCCCATAATGTAAAGCATTTTAAAAATTTATAGCTAAATCAACATAACTAATTAACCAATTGGATGAACTTCTCTACTTTAGGAAAAAATGAACAATTACTTATGTAGGTATATGTTGAAATATGCTTCCTCTCGTAAAAACGAATCGCTTTAATTGTTTTGGTTGAAAGTTCATCATATTATTCGCCACAAAATCCTTGGGGTTTGCTCTGATTGAACGATTATTTTTTTCTTAATTAATTTAATTGGCATCAATAAGTGGTACTTGAGTTTTGAAGAAATGTTCATATGTTGATCAGTGATGAAAGTTAGTAATCTGTTATGTCCGGTTATATTTGATTAGGTGTTAAGAAGTAGTATAGGTCGCGGTCTTTAGTCGGTAAACATGTAGCTTATTGCATTACTACTTTTAATTAATTTCATCCTGCTCTGGCACGAGTTTGTCTTAATAGTGTAACAGTGGGCTTCTTAATAATCATTTCCTCTTTAGGGCTTCTCTCATTTTCATCACAATCATCATCATCGAAGACTGAAAATGTCGCCGCCCGCCGTCCTACAAATTGATTTAATTGACTCGCTCTTTCCCCAGCACGCACGTTTGCCCTTTGACTTGATGTTACACAAGCTTTACAAACAATCATTTTAATATTACATCAGCTCTATTTATACACTTACATTTTATTTATATACCACCATTGTCAAGTACATTCATTGTAATGGCTTAAAATTCAGACGGGCGTTTTTATCAGAGTAGACTTATTTGATTTTTCAATCGAAATGCGCCTCAAATTCTGTAAAAATTACTTTTTCAGAAAATTACCACCTCTAACTAAACGAAACTTAATAAGTAACTATCTGGATATATTATGAATAGATTAATTTAAAATTAAATAAGTGATTGACAAACAAATTTCGCGGCCAATATTAAAAAAAAACTTTTGCATAGAATATTGTGTATAAATTAATTTCGATGTCAAATATGCTAAAGTCTTTCAACAATTAAAATAACTAGCTATAGTACATATATTTATAAATTAAAAGAAAAAATATTTGAGGTAAATAATACAATATGCTATTATAGTAGTATTTTCATAAATCTAGGATATGGTTTTAACTACCAATAATTAATTAATATTAATTAATCTTATTAATATAGAAACACTAGCCAAATAAAAAAAACAAGTTTGATTAAGCATTTTAACTCCTCCTTATAATTTTGGTGTCCCAACATTTAGTATCCATTTAGTAATTTGAATCACTTTTTTTATAATTTTCATAACTATGCCATAATAAACGACTTTTGAAATTAAAAGTCGCAGGACCATTACTTACTTGATTTTTTTTTAAATTTTGTTGAAGGTAAAAATAACATAATTTAATAAATAAAATATTCGAGTCTCTAAGAGATATCCATTATCATAAATATCATTTTTGACTATCATAAAAATAATAACCAAACAATACACTTAAAATATTTATTAAAATAAACTTTCACCGTTGAAAGTATATTTTAAACAAGCAGATCAGTGAACTTAAATCTGAAAATTATATAAATTCACTAAAATATTTTCTCATTAGTACCAAATGTAATTTCTGGTAAACAAGCGGGAGAAAAATTTGATACCTTTCTATTTGTTATTCATTAGCTCATTGGTAACCTGTATATTTTCAATTTTTAGGTTTGTAGTCCGTGCACATAATCATTTTATTGCTCAATAAATATGACAAAATTATAGAATAGAGCCGGTCCCAGCATATTAATTATTACGTGTGGGCGACAAACACCAAATACCACTTGAATTTTCAATTAGTTTTGAATTTTCTCAACACTTGACATTGGAATTTTTTTCTTTAATACATAATATACTGTCCGAGCTTTTGAATACAGTATGATTTTTGACAGTATGATTGAAAAATACATTTACAAGGAAAATTAAATCTCAAATGAAAGGAACCTGAAGCGAATGAAATTCTTAAAAACTCAAGATTTACTGTCTTACACTGTTAGGTTACAGGAAAATAAAATAAATTTTAACTTGTATAGTGTATACTTAACCTGGGTTAAGGTGTATTAAATTTCATCTCATTACACCAAGCAAACACCTGGTGCGGGATTCGAACCCGCATATTTTGGATTCTAGCAAATAGTTCTATCCACTAAGTTAACAAGGCATTTAGATTTTTTTTTCTACCGACTTAAATTAAATAAAATGTAAGAGTTTTTGAAAATTTTTGACTATGGAATTCCATTGTATTATAATTGATTTATATTGTAGGCAGTTTTTTTTATAATTTAAAGAAGTGTTTAATTGAAAAAAATGACAGCCCTTTTAGCATTCACATCAAATGTGCATTTCGATTTCAAAATCTATCCAGTTCACATTGTGAATAAAACTATTCAGACTGAAATTAATATTCAATTTTAATTGTAGTTTATGCATATAAATTTAAAATGTTATACATGAAACGGGGTACGTAAATAAAGTAGATTATATCGGGTTAATTTCTCAGAGCGCGTGTTGAATGACAGTAACAAAATAATACAAGAATATATTTCATCTTACAGGAAACACCTAGTCCGAATTAATAAACTCAAATGACATCTCTCCTCGTATTCTGTTGGGTCTGCCTTATTAAATACTGTCCTCAGTCCTGATATTGTATTTGTATGGTGTGTGGGCGATACACACATATGAGCCGCGATCACAATAACTCATTTATAACTGCATCGTATATAATAATCAACTCGATAACATTGACTTGTTTATGTTCCTAAAATCAATACCACTATATCCTCACTATTAAATATTGACTTCCTTATGTGTCTGCTAATTACTACGCAACACCGCTTATTGACATTTATTTTGTGAATCGATTATCAGACCGATTCTCTTGTATGGATGCCCAGCTTGGTCTACTGCGGCACAAATTCATATCAATAAAATTCAATTTGTCCAAAACGAGTGTCTTAAGATGGCCTTAGATCTTGAACCTGGTACATTTCTTAAAGAAGTCCACGAGGACATTAAGTTAAAAATGATCAAAGCAAATATCGCAGATAGATTTTAGTAAAAAACATTACACTAAAATGACTAACTTCCCGACTAACCCAATCATAACACATGTAAATAAAACCAAATATGCCTCGACGAAACTTAAGTTCATTTTACCAATGGACTTCCAAAACTGATATTATTTCTAAAATTAAATGTAAATTTCTAATAATCCACTCAACTCAAATTTGGTTTTACCCAAACAAACTGTTATTTAGTTTTTAAGCATTATATTTTATAATTTTTTTGTTTATATTGCTTTTATTGTTTTTATTATTTATTAATCTTCAACTTCCCATTCTTTCTATAATTTAATAGTAGTATTCATTTTAAATTTAAAAAAATCATGTTAGTTATAAGTAAAAAGATTTATTTACTCTGTCATAAATGCGCTAATTTTAGTGATTAAACATAAAATTAAAATTCTATAGTGATTTGGGAACAGAATATAATGTCTGTCAAATCACAATTTACCACTTTTGTAGATGTGTAAGTTGATGGCTCGACAGACATCCTTATTCTTTGGCTCTTTAGCGCATACTGTCCTCCAATTGTTTACAAGGCTTAAGACTGTTGCTCTCGTGTTGATACATTTGTTAATTGGCAGAGTTACACGTAGTGGCAGTCTGTGTCTCGCAGAAGGAGCATTTACTATTTTAATTATGTATCTTTATATCTATTCTATGTATATTTATATGTATCTCTTTCTGAAATCTTTGATATTATTCATATCTCATAACATAAAATTTCATCAGTATACGAAGCATTACCGACGGTCTTTTCAATGTTTTTTATTAATTTTCTTGATTTTTTGGTTACAATATTTAATTCGTGTCTTATTCTTTGATATTTTGCAGGTAATTGGAAATCAGCTGGCGTAGTGCCTTATTTTATTTGTAAATATAAATCGCTTTTCTGGCTATGTCTTACAGTCTCCTCACGTGTATGCTTAAATGTTAGAGAAAGTTATTAATCTGTGGATATCTGTGTATTGTTTCATTCCTAATTAACAGTTGGATTTTGGTGCCATTGTTCCTTTTCACCATTATCATGGATTTGTTTCATTTCGAGGTACTTTTACTTATTTTAATGTACGGGCATGATTTTCTGGACTTTAGAGCTTTGATTTATCTGGTTTGATGTCTCGTTCATAAACTTATTAATACTAAGACTCCAGCATATTCATCATCGTTATTTGGTTTATCTTTCTAACAGAAAATTGTCAGTAGCTATTAACAATGTTAAATGTGTACAGATGTAGTCTTTGTAGGAGTTCCGTAATGATGTATTTTGGGTCCTTATCTTTTAGTCTCCATGCATTTATCCCTTTTCCTGTAATTGTTCCTTAGCTCTTACGCGGATGTTACCGCTATGTTGACATTATCTTATGTTTTGGCACGATTCGTTGAGCCTCCCCGCATTTAGCCACTCATGCGATATCTTCTGGATATTTATGGTTAACAGATAATATTGACGCAGTCGTATTTTAAATATGAAATTTATTGGACATCCGGCTCTTGGTATATTTTTGAATTATTTCCTTGGCTAAAGAAGTCAGTATTTTGGAGTTTCTTATATTTCAATTTACTGGTCATCATTTAATCTATTTTGTGGAAATACATCTGTTTATTAACTCGTTATATCCACTTATTCACAGTGGTATTCAGCTGTGACTCAAGAATAAACACTCTTAAAATCTATTTTTATTCTTTGTATATCTCAGCTTTGTCTGCTTCTGCAAAAAGTCAATTGTACATTTTAAATTTCCACTCATGTTTTTTAAGATGGCCTTAATTTGTACGTTTTTTATTTTTTAAAGAATTTGACGATGTTTTTTTTTTAATATGGTCATTGCAATTATTGTAGATTTGATAAAAAACATTACAGTTGACTCTGATTTCGCTACTAACAATTTTAAGAATGTAAATAAAACCTTCTATGTCTCGATGTACTTCATTATTTTATTAATGGGGTTTTTATTTTTTTCTTATTTTTCTATAATTTAATACTGTTTCCTGTAATTTACTCAACTCTCATTTGGTTTTAGGTAAACAGATTTATTTCGTTTTTAAGCATTCTATTTTGTAACTGTTTGTTCTATCTTTTATTGTGGTTATTATTTATAATCTTGAAATTGTAAATTGGTTTTTATTTTTTTTCATGTTTCTGTAATTAAATACTATTACTCATGTCATGTTTGGATAATGCATTCTCCTGTTCGTTATCTGTGAATATATGTAATTTCTCTGTACATCTAAGTTACTTTTGAAAGATGTATGTTCTGTCGTGATGTATATTCTTATGTTAGTATAGTAATTGTAGTGTACGAGCATTTCCTCGTCGCGTGTGTGAAGTGAGATTCTTTGAAAACAATTACGTTATTCTCGTGAAAAGCTTCTCGGTAATTGGCAATTGTGAGAGTGACATTAGTACCGACAGTTACTTACAACCATTATAACAGATCTAGTTAAACACTGTGCAATCTTTATTAAACGTGCCTCTGGAGCACTCTTTTCAAAAACCATATCGTGTGATTTCAAACAATCTGCATTTGCACAAGAAAACGGTTTGGATTATTAAAACTAAGTATATTTGTATCGCCAACACTCTGTAAGTGAATAACTACAGTAATTTCAACACATATGGATAATGATGCTTGAGTATCATCTCAAGATGTCCAATTTCACATGTACATGCATAAAAATATAATTACTTATATTATAATTTATCATAAACGATAAATACTGATAATATAAATATAGGATTATTCTAAGCTGCATATTATTATTAAAATATATTTGGTTCTATAGTTTTTTATAGTAAAAATGTAAACATTTAGAGGACACAATTAACATTTTATATAGAAATAAAAAAATAAAAAATTATGTAAATATACACATTTATTCACCTTATTGCATTTCCATTGTAGTAGTATAACATTTTTTAAATTTTATTTGAATTTTACATAGTTTGAATAATAGAAATTATCTTATGAATTAGACTTAGGTGTACAGAATATATACATATTTTTACCATTAAATTACAAGAGAATTTTAATAACATTTTTTTTTTTGATAATATTAGAGGTACCCAATATTAAATAATAATAGGTATGGGAAACAATAAAAACCCATTTACAAATATGTGGATAAATAAATAATAACAAGAATAGACTAATACCATATAAATTTATAATATATATATATATATATATATATATATATATATACTATATATATATATATATATATATATATATATATATATATACTTACTCTTATATATAATAAATTTAAAGTAACTATCGGTCTACATTTATATAAATATATTTTATTTGAAAAGAACCGATTATATAAAAAAACGAATTTTAGGATTAACAAGGTCCATCGTAACAAAACAAATAAAGAATAATTTTAATATGTACATAATAAGGATAAAATCGAATATACAATGTGGTCAAAATGTTGGAGAAAGTGGAGTGAGCCTCTAAAAATATTTAATTTATGTTATTTGCAATGGTATTATAATTAATTAATTGATTTCCGCCCATTATACACTTTTCATACTCAGTTAAAAGCTACAATTATGTTATTTTTTAAATCAAATCGGTATACAATAGTCTCACATGTAGTCGATTAAATACATTTTTGGAATTAATGAAAGTTCCCCATGTTTTATGTTTTTCATCACATATGTTTTATTTTAATAATGTCTCAAATAGGTATATAATAATGATCCAGAAAACAAATTAAGCAATATAAAATAACTAAAAATTTGGTTCGTCAGACAAGACATAATCACATAGATTGCATTTAAAGGGATCGCGTTTCTTAGATGACAATTGTGGGTTTTGAAACGGAATATGAATGATTTTATTTTTGTCCATGCATCTAGTAATCGGTGTGGTATCAAGCTGAGTAAGCTTGTATTCCAGGGTGTATTTTGAGTAGTAGTATAGGATAGGATAAGATATGGTTTAGAGCTTTGAAAGTGATGACTTGCAAGATGTCTGTAAAATTGTGGCAGTGAAGTGAAGCACGCCTGTCAGCTGTGAAAGCTCGCCCGACACGGCCAAGCCGCTTTTTTTAATTCGATTACATCGATGACTTGTATAACCAAACATTGTGTAACGGTTGGATCTAAAATATCTTATATTATATATATATCGTAATATAATCGAAGGTATTTTCGTGTCTTTTCATACTCATTAAGTGCAGGAAGCCCGGCGCCAGATTAAGGATCATTCGTCTACCTTTAAAATAATTTAACAAATCCACTTCTAAAATAATGAATTTCATCCAATTTTCTATACGACTTTGGGTTATGAACAAAAAAAAGATTGCCCACTTCCCTGCCAGACTTAATTATTACTACTCAAACTAACATTAAATATTATCATATTAATTAAGGCATTTCATTGAGATTTTAAAAATAATTATCGAACAAGGATTCATTCTTGATAGTAATTTTATATATATATATATATATTTATATATATATATATATATATATTTATAATATATATATATATATATATATATATATATATACACGTTTTTTATGCTAACTAAAAGATCGTAAATATAAGTTAATTTATATCTATTTATTAACGCCTTTAAGGGCTTTTTGAGAATGTTTAATTATTAATATTTACACAGGTCGGCTCTGTCCAACTTAATAATCCCCCCAGAATTTATCTAACAATCCGGGAAATCATCAACATGGATCAAGACGGTTGATCGGAATTTTATTAACATTATTCCCGATCTCCCAGGCGTAATAATCAATCAAATTTTTACTGAGCGGGATTCGAATCCATGACCACAATATTTGTAGAACTTATCCCTGAGCTATTACGATGGTATATTTTTCTATCGCTGTAAGGAAGTAGTCCACATTAGAACATCACGGCATATCTAGGAATATGTACGATTCAATATTATCCTACAAACAGCGGTTTATTATTACCACTAACAGGTAAAAAAATATTTTAAATTCCCATTTTATGACTACTACAAAATAAATAACTTCCGAGACTTTATTCTATATATTTAACACTAACTCAGTATTTCACATAACTAATATAGAAGGTATACTAAGATGATATTTTCCTATTGGAGTTTGAACGGAAGTGCTTTGACAAAGGTAATTGTTGTAATATTTCGTCATTAAAAAGCTTTTTGAAATAATGCCTTCATATAAAAACATAGTGTGGTGTACGTATTTTTTAAAAGATGCGATAGCCTAAGATCGTTCTTCTCAAGAACCTTCTATTGAATTCTCCTCCAGTCGGTTGGAAAATATCGTTATGTATTTTCTGAGCGCCAGACTTTGTAAAAAAGTCTATCAAATTTCAAACTAAATTTTGCATTTCCATAATAACGTCACGTCAGACATCTCCAAACAACGATACTATCGCTTTACATTACGAGAAAATTAAATTTCGACATCATACTATGTCAATTTTGTCTAGGTTTGTTGAAATTATATCTATAGATTGGAAATTAATTAGTTCTTATTGTATATACTTTATTAATCAAGTTTACCTAAATGAATTATATAAACAAAGTATGCCGCTAAATTTTAAATTTAAACGCAATAAACATATTATAAGAAAAGTGGTTTGTATATACAATTGGTTGATTTTTTTATAAAATGATATTTTATCTATACTTATTTTAAAATTAATAAACACAGCATAATAGCTACAGGAGGTATGGCTACAAATACTGTGGTCATGGGATCAAATCCAGCAAAGTTTAAAAAAAATGACTATGAGATCGATCGTCTTGATCCAGGTTTGCTTTGATTTCCTGAATTGTTATGTAATACCTGTGAAACTAGTAATAGTTAAGATCACCGACATACAATGAATTAACATGTGTGTGTCTAAAAACCAACATTTGTAAATGTAAAAATTTCAATTCTCATGTGGAGTAAGGCAATGCTAAGTTAATATTTGTAGTGTATTCAAACACAATTAATATGGAGTTTTATTATTCTTAGTATATTTATGGTAACTGAAATGGAAGCTTTGATCTCAATTGGCATTCTTTTAAAAAAATAATTGACCGTTTTAAGCTATACCTATATTAAAAAACCACGATAAAAAGATATTCCCTTATACATAAATAAATACCGTGGCGGGAGTCCCTTTATAAAGGGTTGGCCAGGCCACCTTGGCCTTTACGGGAGAATATAGTAGAGATGGTTTCCCAGGCCACCACACAGCAATGAGTACTTAAGATCTAGTTTGCTAAGCTAGATCTACCAAGTGACTCCGGTGCCGTGAATCGAACCCGGGGGTCTTCACTCACGAATCCGTTACACTAACCACTGGACCACAAGGCGGCTCCATATTCCCTTATAAAATTATTAATAAATTTAAAAAAATATGTACATAGTAGAGTTTTTTTAATGTTACTTATATAAAGAATTGGTGCTTAGCAGACTTATAGTGCGTTTGATTTATAGATAATGGGCATATGTTAACAAGTATGTATGGGAAGATATTGAATGGGCTCAGCAATAGTAGAAGTGAGTACTAATCGTTATGTTTATCCCGCTTTGGTTAAGTAGGGTTTACGACTGGTAGTCACTAGTGAAGTGAGTTCAGTATGTAATCCCCTGTTGCGTAGGCCAGCCACGTCTAAGGCTTCTTCTCCTCTCACTACTACTCGCCACTTACCATCTTCACTTGCCAAACTGTGAACCTTCTCCTCAAAGGACATTTTATCACGATTATTATACTGCTAACCATCATCTGCTCTGTTACTATTATAATGCACTGATTACAACTTCTTTATTATGCATAAGTTTTTACATTGATTGATAGAACAATACATCTTTGGAAATAGACTTAGATGTACAGAGTGTGTACATTTTTTTACCTATAACTAACATGAGAATGTTTTATTTAAATTTTACATGAGTAAAAGTATTTAATTATAGAAAGAATGGGAAAAAAATAAAAACCCATTTACATTTATAATGCACTTGTCGTTTGATCTAGTCACGAGTTTGTATCAATGTGTTTTTTAATGTTAATAACATGGGGTAGGAACAACGCACCCCCATAATAATACACTCTTGAGATTTACATCATACAACAGGAAATTAATATGTAAACCCTTCTTATATTAATAAGTTAAATATTAATTACAAAATACATACAAAATAATACATTTTTCAAAGTAGTAATTAGGTACGATTATATATTAAGCCTGAAATCAACGAATACTGAATCTTTCAATTATCATAAAAAATTAGAAAATAAATAGAAGCGGTTTCATAAAGAAATAATTTGTATATTAAATAGATATTTACAAATTTACTTCAAAATACTTCTAAAAAATCTTTATCATATAATTTTTAAAACATTTGATGTTATTTGAAACACAGTCCTTAATGATTTTACTATATTTGTGTTACACAACACTTTTATTTTAGTATCAATTATTTATTTATATTTATCAATTTTATTTTATCATATATTATATTTTAGTACTTCTACATGACAATTACGCGCAATAATTATTTAAATAATATTATGAGAAAAATTTTAAAACATAATATCTCGACCCGTCGATTTGATTTTTTTTGTATTTTTTCCCATAAATTATGTGATGGTGTATTAGTTTTTTTAATGACCAATTGATTGTAGTCCGTATTAAAATAAGTAGTAGACTTAGTCTATTGTAACATCTAATCATATTGCATCAAAACGCTAATTGTTATTTATATTTAATGAAGTAATTGTGTAAAAATAAAAATACTTCTAAATTTAGTTATGCAGCTCGAGAAACTCTCATCACCAATTTCCCATTCGCAATGACCCCATTAATTACAACTCAATATTTGTATCCATGCGAATATTCTTCTAGTTAAAATATGATTTTTTTTTAATTGAAAGCAATATAATTTTAATGAAGTTATTGATTGTCTGATAAGTAATTAATAATTGATACAATCAAGGAGGTGTTTAGGCTTTGTTAAATACAGATTGAAAGGTTGTGGTAAAGTGTGGCACAGAATAGTATTAGTACACCAAGCGTGCTGTCAGCAATAAACTTATATTGAATTTTTGCCTCTAAGTAAATTTTATCCTCAGCGTATTATTCTGGCCGGCTAGTGCGTGCTTTAAATTGTTAACGCATACCCATTTTGCCATAAATTTATATGAGACCACGCATGAATAGAAATATGCTCTTATTGTTAGTTTTTTTTGTTCCTTGCGTACCGTTTTTTCAATCTATCGGAATTGGCGTTCTCAAATCTTGATAAACTGTCCGCGATGTTGTCGAAACGTGCACCGCTTTGTAATGGTTCAATTTGTGTTTATTTATTTTCGTTTGCACTTTAGGCTTAACTCTAATCAAAGATATTACAGTGAATCGAACAAATGGAATGGAAAAAGGCAATCTTGTCAGGCCCAATTTACGAAGTCTGTGTACTGTTAAAATAAAAGTATATCATTAATACACCAGCCTCAAATAATTCAACAGATTTATGATATTATGCATTATTCGCAAGAATTGAATCGGAGACAAAAGACTTTGGATTATACATATATAATGTGTTTAATATAATTGAAATATTTATATAATTCCATGATTAAATCTCAGTTAAACTCAGTGAAAGATTAGGTTTTCTAACCACTCAAAATTTAAGAACAATACACATAATACATTTTTGTAATATTCATTATATTATGGATTTTTTTAATCTTTTTTGCATCTTGAATACTAATTACTGGGAAAAAATATATTTTTAAATTTGTCCGTTCTTTCAAGATTCATATAAAAATTGATATCCGTATATGACAATGTAAGATATTGTGTAAATATCAGAAAATTTATATAAAGCAATATTATATAATAAATCAATCGTTGCAGATCTCAGATGGATTAACGCACTTCGAAAGACAAAATTTGACTATGCAATTAATTTATAAACCGCTTAATATTTTATTTTTTACTAATGACATATCTTCATACAGTCCCTTTCCATATTAATCGGGATACATCCAGTTTTACGCGTTTTCTATGTTTGCCATCAAATAAAATTAGTTACGCCGATAAATCTACAAGAAATTATTTATTGTTTAATTAACTTGTATGATGATTGATAAATTTAAGAACTATGAAGATTGTGGAACTGTTATTTATGTCAAAAATCAAAAGATTTAGTTCGTCCAAGTACGTGTTAAGTGGAAAACGTGATACTTGATGTATTTAATTACCAAATACTCAAATGCATGAATATTTAAAAATTAAAGATGGGACATTTTTTCCAGAATACTAGATATATTATTTCGTGTAGTTTATAGTCAGAGATGAGAATACTTTGATGAAAGATTGTTTGCAATTTTTAAGTTATGATATATTAAAATAAACGGAGCGTGAAATAGTCAAAGGAGTAATCAACATTTAGTACCTTTTCCGTATAATTTAACTTCCATTCTATTTTGAGCAAATACAATATGGTATTATCGAAGAAAGCAATCGCCACCGTTCATTTTATTAAGAAGGGAATATAAAGAGAGGCACTTGACTTTTGCTTTAGACACTTACTGCAATTCCAGGCTGTTGACTATGCGTAAAAGCCGCCCAAGTCGTGCACATCAAATGCATTCATTCCGCATCACGCACTTTTTACTACAATTGCTCTCCCTCACTTGGATATAATAAACCCTTAAGATAAAATAATTAAAAAAAAAGCTAACTCCCTTCAAGGAGCTAGACCTGTGGGAAAGCTTTTTCATACCTAATTGAGAACGAGCTTTCAGCAAAAAAATATTCAATTGATACCATCAATCAATTGAAAACATTTTTTATTTTTCTAGTCTTTTTAAATAATACACTATTTTTTCATAATAAATTAAAACATTGACATTTCTGTACCTTCAATGTTTCATATTTTTTTGCATTTTATTTTATGGTTATCAAGGAGTTATTGAAATTTGACTATACATACATATATTTCTGTATTTGACCAATGATATGCAAAAAAGTTGATTATTATTACTTAATATGTACCTAATTATTTTAATAACTTTATAATTTTTTAATCGAAAATCTATTTCACAAAGGGCTTTTGATTTCATATAATAAATAATCACTGTTACGATAAAATACGACTGAATCATCGTTCAACGTTATATGATTCAGATTCTAAGGTAAATATGATAAGCATCGTTAAGATGGAAGTCAACTTTTTTATTTAAAAAATTATAAAACAAATATTCCACTGATAAGTAATAACAAAATCCCATTAACTAGAGACTTGTCTCTACAGTATAAGTCCAGCAATTGAAAATAATTTTATTCTATAGATATATTAAATGTAATGGGTTATATTAATATCATTAATTAAAATATTGAAAAAACACACACGGTAAAAATACACTTTTCTTTACAATTCCATATCAGGACATATTATATAATAACAATTTGTCCACCAATATCTGTTATTTTGAAATAAAATTCACATTTAATACATCATGCTGAATCTATCATTTTTTTTGTACTCTTTGGAGAATGTATGATACTTTGTATTCAAATAGCGTGAAAATACCAAATTCTAAGAGACAAGAGTACATGCTTACAATATTCACATGGTCTTCATAAAGTCTACTCTTTTGTTCCCAATGCTAAGTCTTCTATTATCCCAGTCTACCTTAAGATCGTGTACTAACCGTGAATTTCAACTGTTCCACTATAAAAAGAGGCTTTAAACCGACATTCGAAGACAAAAAGACATCTTTCTCTTAGAAATATTAACATAGTTTTTTCATAAAACACGAATTATTTATAAAAACAAAAACAAATGAGCATTATTTGAATAGAACCTAAAAAACATTGAATAGATTGTTTGAACAATATAATTATATGTTAACTATGTACTATATTTTATCAAAATATTGCAGCACAAAAAATGCAGAAATCTTTTCGGACAAAATCTTATCATTTCTGTAAATCATTATAATTACAGGTTACAATTCTTTTTTTAAATTCTGAAATAAAGTAACAATTTGTTTCTTTATTTCATAATTCACTTAATACTGTGTTTTTTATTATAATAAATTTAAATTTATATACATTATTTGGTTTAGACAGTACTTTTAGAATTTTGATTATTGATATAGCACAATTAATGTCAAATTAAATAATGATGTGTGGAATTTGATTTGAAATTGCTTAATTTTTACTACATAATAATATACAAATTTAACTCCCTAATTTTTAAAGAAAATACAAACAGTAAGGCAGAAATTACTTAACATTCCCGATGGGAAGTCTAATAAATGCATTAATATAGCGAATTAATCATTATTTTTATATGTTTTTTATTGATATTTTCAGTATTTAAAATGAACTGGGTTACTAATGAAAATCACACACTTAGTATAAAAAAAATGATTAGATAGACTCTCTTCTAGTGTGCAGGTATATGAATTTTATGTAACATCTTCAACACAAGGTAGGTACATAAGATCCCTGACTGACACTCATTACAAAATGAGAAATAAATCATTATAATACCCTAGACACGATCTCTGATACCATTTATGATGTGTTCTCCCATAATCAACACTTTTGTGGTAAGAAGCATCCACACCGAAGCTATCGTAATTAGATCAAACGACGTATTTTTTTATATGTATATATATATTTATATACGCACACTTTAACTTTGAAGAGACATGATTAATGCATTTTCAATGGAGAAAGTATACAATCCATTGTGTAGTATTCGGTCGTGACGCGATGTAGGGATCTATTCAATCGTGCGTGCCCTATTTCTGCTAGCTAAATACTATTTCTTATACATTATATATTCTCAAAATGACGTTTACTTGCATAAATTTTAAACTCTGAAAGAATGCAATGAGTTGCATATCAATATGGTAGAAATCGGTCGGCAGTGAAATCCAATTTATTTACTTGATACAGATTGAGAATGTGTGGAGAGAGCCAAGAAAACTAGGTGGCTTTGATTAAATCGGCTTTAGATTCTAGGAAAGCCCTCCATCAATATTGTTAAGTTGTCACCTCGTGTTTATTGTCCATAGAGACTTTTTTCCAGAAATCGTTTTTGATTTGTAGCATTCAGGCTTCTGGGGAGTTAATTTCGGATTTATTACCTACAGCAGACCTTTTCAAATAAGGCTTTCACCAAAAAATACACGCCACAATCGATACCACTTGTACATTTGAAAAGCTAGATTTAATGCCATATTAAAAAATAACACTATGTAAAGTTACTGTAAAAAAATTATCTATAAAAAATAAGCCGGTTTTAGTAGGTAAATATCAAAATAATAAATAAAAAAGACTACAAATGACTGTATACATGGTGGATTTGAAATAACTGATAATATTTTAAGGGGTAATAAGGTATCGCAAATTTAATAGAAAAAAAATATTTAAAATTTTTTTTTTTTTAATAATATTAATTGCGTATAGTAGTCCCTAATGAGTACTTAACAGAAACAGTAGTTTCTTTTTTAATTTAACAACCTCCTTGTCGAATTATGTAAATACAAGACAAATTTTAATTGAAATTTTCAATTTGTAAATTTTTTTTATGTTCTGCTTGTTTTTTTAATAGGACATTTTTTGACGTTTCATACATTAGGAACCATACGGACGGCAAACGAATTTGCGACGAAACAGTACCACATCTGAAACATATTAAGGACTATTCTCGCATATCTTCAATAATCAACAAATATAAATGCAGTCTCACTACCAAATATTCTATTCTATTTTGAATATATGGCTCAGTTCCATAAAGACTTAAGAGCACACAGAATTTTAATGCTTGTACCCTGATATATTAAGGACTATTTTTCTGTATATAGCAACTATGTATATATTATATTTTAAATGTATGTATATATATATATATATATATATATATATATATATATATATATATGTATATATATATATATACTCTAAGTATGGTTGAGGGATTAACCTGTCCATACAGAAATACACACATATAACATACACACACTTAGACAATTATATATATTTAATTCTAATGGAATTGTAAGAAAATATCACGGACGCAATAATACCTCATAGAAATTCATACAACTAATAATACAAAATGTAGTATGTAGTAGTGATATATGTTCTTTCTAAAATAAAACTTTTGATTTTTAATAAGTCTTTATCAATTCAAATTCATCAAATTGATCAACAATCTATCTGTGTAAATTGTATTTTCCAAAATTTTAATTTAACAACCTCATTGTCGAATTATGTTAAAATTGTTCGTATTTAAGCAATGATTGATTCTAACACAAGCCAAATGAAATTTATCTGATTAAAAGAAACCAAGACGTGAATAGTTGTGAGGGTGAAATGGTAAAGTTTAGAGGTTTATCGGATGACTCCATGATGGGTGATGTAATTATGATGATAATAAGTATTATTGAGTGTGTATAATGTAGTGTAGTAGTGATATTAGTATGGAGAAGTGGCCGATGGCAATGTGAAGACGGTAATGAGTGTAGTGTGATTGCGAGACAGTGGAAAGTGGCCAGCAACCGCGCTGTAGGCTTCTCGGCGCCATACCATACTTCATGTACTATCATCATCAAACACATACATTTAATTATTATATTAATCACTTATTATGTCGCCAGCTTAACTATCACCAAAATTACATCTTTAATTTAGTGAAATCAGCCCCATACGTGCAAGGCATCAGTTCAACGAGAGCGATGCATGGCTATAATCATGATATAAGTGATTCCCAAATTATACGCATTGAAAACATTTTAATGAAATTATGTTATTTTAAAAATATTCAAGTAACACAAGCTTTCTTTGCAGATTATAAAATATTTGATTTATTTTAATTTTAATACCATCATGTGGATTATTTAAATGTTGAAAATATCCTCCAAAAATATTTACTTAGCATATATTATAATTCATTTATCAATTTACCCAAAAGCGTAACTCTTTTTTTTTATTAGCTATTCATAAAATAAACAAATCTAAAGGTAAAATAAAATTAAAAAGATTTTCAATTGAGTGTAACATATATACATATGTGTAATTTTCATATAGTCAACTTTCAGCTTTCTTAAAAAATATATTTTTAGATTTCTCTTCCACATATTGGGACTTTACTCTAGTCCAGAAAGAAATGTTATTTTTTTAGCTAACATCATAATACAACACATTGCAATTATTTTGAATTTATATATTTTCATAAAATAAATGTTGAAAATATGAAAAATGTATTGAAATTTATTTAAAAGACACAGACGTCTTTTAGCTCGAATAATTTCCAATATAAGATCATGTTTTTTTATAATTTGAAGTGATCATTATAAGTTTGATAAATTTTCTTCAAATGATTCGATTTTTTTAAGTGGTCAATACATAGGTATATTAGTTGTTTAATAAAAAAGCATAAATTACATTAAACAAGAATATTATATCAATTCTTTTACATTACATAGTAAAAACCACCACAATACTAGAAATAGCAATACATTTTTTTATTTAAATTGATTTTCTTAAATTTTTATTTTAATTTAAGCACAAAAATTCATACATAATCATAACCTATTTAAAATATTATTAAATATTTGGTCATATAGTTATGATGGCGACAGTACCAACTAATAATGTACGATGCGCTGTTCATTCGGTGTCCGCGTATGAACCGTTCTGGATTTTTTATCCTACTTCTTCTTCAGTTTGTAACTCGGGATAAAACATCAGGCATAAGAAACCTTATTTCGATTCAGAATATATAGATGCTTTTTTATCATCCTCTTAATTGCTATTAAATTGTACCGATTGTGATTTCCGCGTGCAGTTTTGCAATCATTGCACTTAATAGCTATATTGATAATGCTGATATTTTTTAGCCACAATGATTTATACGAGGCGTGTAGTTTTTAATATAATTGGTTTGGGTGTAAAAAGTCGACGATCGCTGTTCTGTTGAAAAAGCCCATAACGGTACTGGAGCTTCCCGTCTTACGTTGAGTATTAATTTTTAATAAGAGAAATAAGCCATTCGGCACGAGACCGCCTTTATAAATCGGATTTATAAACTCTAAATCATATATTATGTAATGGTTTTTATTAAGATGATCAAGGAACTATGTATATTTAAAAAAAAAACATTAATATATATAATGCTTAAGACTTCCTCGACTTAACACTAACTGGCTGTGAATTATGTTAAGTTGATTTTGAAAAGAAATATAAAAAAATAAAATAAAGAAATAACAAACGTTGCTTATAAATATGAGCCTTTTTATAAGCAACAAGAAGAAAATAAATTATAGAGAAATGTTTTAAATGAGCGACTTTGTTGAGACTAAAATATTATTTTAAAAATACGTCCACTTGTGAATATTACAATTTAAAAATATTTAAGAAAAATATATTAAAATTTATATTACTTGTGATAAAAATTTTACAATTGCATACAAATTCAATAAACATTTAAAACTTAGCTTAGGCGTATAGAAAATATTTTTATTTATTTAACATAAGACAAGGATCTCATTTTTTTTACTATATTGAATCACTTGTAAAAAAATGGAATAAGAACATATTAAAAAAATTAATAACTATCTAAGCATATTAACAAAAACCGTATCAAGACGTATTTTATTAAAATTTAATTTTTCCTAAAATTATTATGTAAATCAAAGTTCTTGTGAAATTATGTTAATTTACATTTTGAAAATATTTTTTATAAAATTCTAATGGTTTTGTATATATAAATATTACAATACTTTTCATAATAAAATTGAATATTAAATGGTCATATTATATTATTGTAAAATGCGTGTACATTATTTTATTGAAGACGTGATTTTTTTTTATATACTTAACTAATATTTACCACGCATAGGCATTCCGGTCAAATTGAATTATTTCAATATCCGGCAGTACATATTATATATGTGTTTTTTTGCCCACGATGATTATTATTTATTTAAGTTTTTTTTATGATCATCTAATATTAAAGAACAAACTAATTGTGCACGAAGAGCGATGAGATCATAGAGGTTATGGTGTTATACACAGCCATTAGCGCAGAGTTCATAGTCTCTGACCTGACCAACTATGGCTATATAATTTACCACCACTCACAACTTCAGAAGCTTCACTTTAAACAATACATTGTTATTTTAAGTTATAAGCCGGGCTAGTTCAATGCATCATATTTTGAAATGAATATTTATATTTAAAAAAATATATAAAAGTGTTATATCCACGTGGGATTCATTGTTATTATTCGTGTACTCAATCATGCGCGAGGAATATATTTTTTGATAGTTGGGTATGCGTTTTCATTTCATGGATATATTTACTAAATTATCAAGTAAATCGAAATGTAATTATTTTAATATTGAGATTAAAAAGAAGGAATTTCGTATTCACTCATAATTCCTTCCTGGCGTACACAGATACTTTGGTTAAAATTGAACCTTTTTTTCTTTTGAATTTAATCCGTTCAAAATATAATTGTTGATGCGATATCCTGGCAGTAGTATAATTAATTTATTGGCAAAAAAATATATTACGACTGGGTGATCCGGAATAATATTCATAAAATCCTGATCGATCGATTCAGGTTTACTCTGATCTCCTGGATTGTAAGGTTAATTAATACTCGAGCAGAGCTGCTCTGTCGGTAAACTGTGTAATAGTTAAGATCACTGTGTAATAGGTAAACTCGTAATAGTTAAGATCACGAAAATACATTGAATTAACACGTTGTTGTGTTTACAAAACCAAAATTTGTAAAATCCTTCTCAAAAAGTAAGAAGTAAAAAAAAGTAGAAGTTTTTTTTATCAAAACTTTGTTATCCACTGGTAAATATATACTGACATTGCTTTCATATCATCCAAATTTATTTTATATTATTTCAACACAAGCCCAATCTGTAATTCAGTTTTTTTAATCCTATCGGATTTCGATTACGTAATCATATTTTTAATGGGAAAGTGCATTGTTTAAATTTCATAATACATCCCAATCAATAATTATCAATAATAAATTTAAACATACTAAAGGTAGAAAGTAGCCGGGTGACTTACCGGTGGTGTATTATTTTATTATTTCTGTACGTATGTATTTTTATGATATTTAAGGTGTAATAAATAGCCTAATACGCCCACGCGTTATCATAAAACTCACCAAGATACGACTATTTAAAACGGAACTTAGTGAGGTCGTATTTCGGATCATATATGCTCGTATTTACAAGTTTCACATTCCAGAGGCTCCGTTCACCGAAATGGGATATTAATTACTTAACAAAAAAGTCACGCAGCGTTCAATAGAGCAGCCGCTCATCAAAATCATGTTGCTCCATTATAATAAATCAATTAAGGCCCGGTGTTTTAATACAACACTACGGTTTGTTACGTGCCACTTACAGGGTTGCCTGATTTTGTGATTTATCAAAAATATTGGTATGTATTAGTAGCGGCTGAATAGTATTTTTATACGATGCTTTGCACTTCTAAGGATGAACTGGATATAAATGAGCGAAAGTATTAACATTTTATGAGACTATTTAAAATATCCTTTTATAAAGAAAACCTAGTTACCAAGTGGCTATTCAAAGATTGTAAAAAACAGGTTCACACAATAATTAATCACTCTATTTCAAGTAAAGCCTTGTTACCTGAAATGCTGTAAGGGCATCTCTAATCTGTAATATTTATAAAAGAATAATTAAGCGTCTCGTATAATGATATATATTTATTTAAAAACGCCCTGTGTTAATTAATTTTCTGTCTGTGAACTATAACTAGTTACAAAGGTCAACCTAATAACTGCCTCAGTATTTAACTTACAATCCAGGATATCAGAGTTAATCTGAATGAGTATTATTATTATATATTAGCGCTGATTTACTTTTGTTGATATCAACTGGTTATAAATGTGTCGGTTTCCTTATAAAACAAATTCAATATATTTTTTGATCATTTTCGGATCATCAATATTCAGTCAATCAAATCAAGGTACATTTAAAAAAATATATATATTTACTTAGATTTTCCATAATTTTCTAACATGTTTTTTTGACTACTTTATGTAATATACAGGCGAGAATTAAATTAACTGAGATTTTAAGGGGTTTGAGGGTATTGCAAATATAAATGAAAAAAATATCAAATACATATTTCTAATTTCAGTTCATCCTGTATCGTTATAAATAGCCGTTCTTGGGAAATTTTGTAATAACAAATCGTGGTTTATTTATGTTAAAAGGTTTTTTTTAATATTATATGGATTATACGTCGCCGTCTGCATTTGTATATAGTGAACCAGTTAACTTTAGGAATCGTTCACCTGAATATAAATATTAGTTAACGGTCAAAGCACATACTTAATACAGTCGGTACTTGTATGATACAAACAGCTGCTCATAAAGTCATCTTACTACGATAGGAATCGAACCGATTACCGATTAACTCCGACTTTGCATTCTTTGAATAATCCAATTTAAATAAAGCGATTCTCCGAGCCGGCTCTTTTGTAGGATATCTGATTAAGGTTTTTTATGAACACAAACAGTATTTTTTATTTCATATTTACTGTGAATCTATTCAATACATTACATTGATTTCTAAACACATTACAAATAGCGCTTATAAATATTTATATCTAATAGTGTAGTGGAGTTCTTATTAGTATCAGTTTAGGTATATGGTTTTTTTTTGTTCACTGTGTATTCGACACTTGTGAATCTCTTTTACGATCTGGTTTGTTTGGTCGAGCTGAAACTAAAAGAGAACTAGTCATTGCACACACAAGTACAGTCAGAGGCAAAACACACTCACTGGCACTCAGAGCAAACAAAGATAAAGTCCGGCGCCGGCCCTGATTGAAAAATGGAAGAAAATTCAATTGACGACTAATTGGAAAATGCTTCGAGTCACTCAAATACTCGTACACACTGAACCAATAATTGGACACTCAATAGTAAAATAAATAAATAAAAAAAACGAATTCAACCTAGAAAACAAGTCCATCAATTCATTAAATTTGTTTTTGTAGCTCGCGTATATCTTATTGAATTAATGACTTGCTTGCATGGTTTCGTTTATAACAACCCAAAATATACACAACTTGCTGTGCGAATTACTTACGGCATTTTCGTATTATAAATAATTGTTTAGTAAAATTAGCAGTCATTTTGGATTCATGGTCGATTCGAATCATCCTCGAAGGCAAATCGAATTTAAAAATAATTGTGTGTTTCAAATTCGATTGAATCACACACATCATTCTTAATGATACGGTTTTCTTTTGAAATAAATCTCTAACGAATTATCGAATACCTGTAGTCTTAGGTTGAAATAATACGACTATTTGGGAGAATCTACCGAATCGAATTATCACGCTCCATCGGAGCACGACTCGAAATAATAAAGTAACCACTATGTAGAGAGACATAAACAGATGAAAAAAATACACACAGAATTTCAGGGGCTGAAGGAAAATTTTCATCTTAAAAAAACCTTGCCGAGGCATCGCAATGTTTATGAAGTGAAACTTAGCGCACGAGGTACGCATTTTCTATTAGCACCGTTAATTTAAACAGAAAAATCGATGCTTGCTTTGAGATGAAGAGAGAGGCTGTTTCAATTATCTGAGTAGACCTTCTCGGAAAAAATCGTTTTACTTATACCAATAATGAAGAGAAGAGCTCTTTCGATTATTATGAAAATTAGCTTATTAGGTATTCATAGAAACGACTTATCAAATTACATTTTAAACGAAAAACTACTTGTCTACTTCAACCAGTCAATAAAAGGGCAATCTTTAAAGAGCGGACATCGAAATTTAATTCTTCGAAATAACCATTTATTAAATACTTGAAGATCAAGCTTGAATTCTAATTTGATTTCCAATCAATGAAAACGATACTTAAATATCCACATTATCAAGTATTTTTACATACATTTTCTTGACGATTTCATAAATATTATTAATTGAATTTCTTCATACAACACAACAAAATATTTTTTAATTCAATAGTAGGTTAGTCAGCTTTTTTAACCAGAAACTGTAAGAATTCTTTATGTTAATTCCTAGATATTAGGCCCAAAAAATTTTTATCGGGTTGACTTCTTAGTGGAATTGTATAATTTAAATAAATATGTACTTGACTACATGTTAGTAGTCGAAAGTACTAAGACTAATAAAATTATAGTGGAAATAAACATATTTCTTTAAACATTAATTAAGTAATATCATAAAAAGTGGCTGTAATAGATTTCTTTTACGTATTCGCTTTCTACAAGAATTTCCTTTAGAATATTGTTTTATTATTTGATTTTTTTTTCAACTCTCTGATATTTACACAAAACATTTTATGATATACATGTACAGTTATCATACATCAAATATTATATTAATGGGACAAGCTATGAAGTGTTTTATGATTATCTTGGGAATATTCGTAAATTTAAATAGAATAGTACATTTTACCAAATAATAAAGTAATACGTGTTATAAAATAACAAATCTTATCTTCAAATGTGAGCAATTGAAACCCTGTTTTTCACCCTCTCAGCCGATGTTTAATAAAATACTTTTTTTATTATTAAGAGAACACAGTCGTCTGGAATACCAGAGAACCTACATCTCTGATGGAGCTTTCTTTGAGGAGGTTTTTATACACACAACGTGTTCATTGTCTGTCGGTGATCTTAAATATTACTAGTTACACAAGTCACCGACAGAGCGGCTCTTCCCGAATGGCCTCAGTATTTTTACCTTACAATCCAGAAAACCTGGATCAAGACGATAGATCGGGATTTTAATAATATTATTCCCGATCTCCCAGTCGTAATAACCGATCAAATCAATTTAAAAAATTCTTGACTTGAGTGGGATTCGAACCTATGACCACAGTATTAGTAGCCACGCGTCTTATCCCTTGAGCTATCACGCTGGTATATATGTATTTAATATTTTAATCAAACAAATACAATATTATTAGTATCAAATCGTGCATTTTCTTCCGTCTGATAGTACAGATTATTAAGTTGATGCTCCTGATTATCGAACAGACAATCGAATATATCCTCCCCATTACAATTGCAAATATCGAAATGGTAACAAGGGATTGATTTATGGTTTGGGTGTATCTTGATGTCAGATACATATTTGCGTTAAAGTGGACAACCGTTATAGTGTAGTTGTATTTGCATGAAGGTTGAGTCTAATCGTAGCAAATCACGGTACGATGATGACTGCACAACCGAGCAAAATCTTCCGAGCCAGCTTTCTACCTTAATATCAAACAATCATGAGCCGGCGGGCTTACCATTCGACTATCATTCTGTTCATTAACCCATATATGGAAAGCCTCTGAGGCCGACAATACGAGAATCATCATACTGTGAGTGTGTTGGCGTGGGCGGCACTGAACCTGGTATCCTCGGCTACGGTGTCAAAACGAACAGCTCAGAAAAGGTGCGATATTGCATATATAATCTCAGCTTTAATCTGTCTAAATGCACATACATGATGTAATGCTCTGAACTGTTTCATCATACTTGTACGTTATTATTAAATTGAATGTGGTTTTTTGGCTAACGACACGTATGTATTTATAACTGATTTTCAGACCATTTAAAATGCACTCTTATTTTTTATATCATAATGTAAATGGATATTGAATGGTTATAGAACCACTAAGAAGTTATATCTAAAACCCTGAAGAATATAATAAAAATATTTTGAATTTTGGTCAAAATTTGCATACCTACGCGACTATAGCGATACATTATTAATATAAATAAATTTTACTTAAATAAAATTAGCAAATATTATTAAAAAAAAACAGTTATAATACATATAGTTACGGATCAATTCCATAGTTGAATAGTCTAGACGTTTAATTATTTTTATATAAGATATAATAAAATCAGCCATTTTGGTTTGCTTGCAAGTGAAATTACACTAAATTCTATTGAAATACGAAATACGGCTTATTTAAATTAAGAGAAGCCCTTGATAAAACTACTCAGTATTTTAAATGGTTTTATAATTAAAAAAATGACACCAAGACGATTTTCCAATTTACAAAAAAAAATGCAAAGGACAAGTGACTTTAATTAATACCTTTTTCCGAGTTTCGGGGATATTTTGGTTATTAAACGATCTCATATAAACTTGCGATAAATAAAAAGAATATTTGCAGTTATAGGGTATAAAAATCCCAAATCAATACTAAAATATAATCAAATTACACAGTTTGGGTGCCGATTGAACTTCGTCGAATAAAATCAACGAGTCGATTTTATTGACTATTTCAGTTAGTTTTAAATAAATAACAAGGAGCATATTTCATAAATATGTATACTGTATTGACATTGCATGCAGAAGCTTACCTTTTTATTATGATGTATTCCCATTGGATTCGAGTCGTTAGACCAGTCAATGCACTCACTTTTAATAAAGAAAGAATATTTTTTACATAGATTAGTACATGTAAGGGCATCATCAGCTATAAGTTAGAGCTACGATGGAGCTTTTGTTTCGTGTAAAGGCCAACCACGACTTATAAAATGCTAGCCTAAGGCTGTATTGCATCACGTACACAATATGCTGCACTTCCATAACCTGTAAAATATATACCTTATATAAAGCTTTATCAGTGATAATAGTAACAAACTAATAAGGTCTTTCTTATGCATATATGGTTACAGTGTACATAGTTAAAGATTTAAGGTTAGAAATCTGTTTAGATCCAGATTTCAATTATGTCAGCATGGTACATAAATGAAGAAACTCTTTTGGTGATGGAGAAACAATGTCATAAAAAGTAACTTTGATGATCATTAATCTAGATATACACAAAAGAACAAAAATACTACTTTTTTGTATTGAAAGATAAAGATTGAAATGTGTTTCTTTATCATTACTTTTCTTCATAATTTCATTGTTTTTTAGTTTGAATATTTAATCTTGTTGCTCTTGAATATATGATAATATTAAAATGATTACCAAGAATATTGTAAGGGAATGTAGGTTATCACAAAACTATTTTGAATTGTTATTATTATTTTTTTAGTTATTATTGCGAACAACAAATTAATTTTACTGTATTAATTTCTGCGAATAAAAATAATTCGCTGTAATTCCATATTAATCTGAAATACAAACGAAACCCAAACTGTCCAATTATTTAATTAATATTTAATAATTTGTTTATAAATATAAAATATATAATATTAAGATTAAACCCTATTAAAATATATATTTAATATCTAATTATATTCAGTAAGCAAAATTAGCATAACAAAGTGATAATTAAAGAAAGTGTGGATGTGAATCCAAGTCATTTGTATTCTATCAACCAAACTAGCCAATGAATTAAAACTATATAATTAATAATAATATTTTTTTTTTTTTAAATTCAAACAAGCTTTTTTCTTTATTTTTTTAATTATTTAATAATATATAATTTAGTTCCTGTTATAAACATTATTTAATATTAATAACTTTATATAACCTCAGATAACCTCATGTATTTTATGCATATTAGTATTGTTAATTTATCTTGAATTGTGTTTTATTTAAAACCCATTTTCATCTCTCTAATGTGTATATGAATGATAATAAATGTGATTGATATATAGGATAAGGTGTTATAAAATATGAGGCGGTTTGGCAGACATACAAAATTAGCGGAGGCTTTGTCGATAAATCATATTTGCGAGACTTCGTCAAACAATCGGACGATGGATTGGACAATGACGTTATGAAAAATATGTATGCTGATGATTCTCAGAATCTTATAAGTATGAACATATTCGATATTTGTCATAATATTATAAAATAAACCATGGAATACAATTGATTGTGCTATAAATTTAATAACCTTAAAAACACGGTGAATTAATTTTAAATATAACTGATTAACTATAAATCTAAATAGATAGAAAAAATATCTATATTTACCGTGCTTATTAACATCCAAACATAGAAACACGATTTTTACCATGTTTATTTTTAAAAGTGATGGAAATTTTCGCAACTGTGGTATTTTTCGCATGTGTATAGAAATACCACTCCATTCGGTTTTTATTTTATTTATTTATAAGCTATGTTTTGCATCATTAAAAATCTATTTTAGTAGAAGAATCCTCAAATATTTAAGTAGGTAAGTTGAAATATTATTGTAATTTGTAGTTTTTAATAGCAGTGGAATTTCACCCTAATTCAAAATAATTCTAGAATATGTTTTTAATTTTAAAATAAATAAGGCATAATGATTTCGTGAAAAAAAAACAATAAAATAAAACCAAAACCCAAGCAAATAAATAAATGGTATTTATAAATAAAAATGAATATTTAAGTAATTTAATAGTAATTTATATATCTAATTTGTCTTTACCCACCTAAACATATTTTTAAACAATCTAAAATCTTACGTTGGTTTTGGATTTATATATTTTACACAATCTAAATAAGTTTTATTTTGTATATAATTATAAACTTATTTAATCTAATAAATAAAGGATTTTTTATAAACATGTTATTATTTTAAACATAATACCTATTTGTGGAAAAGATGTTAAATATACAAACAAAAAAATTCCTTACAAAAAATGTAATTTTTTTATTAAAAAAAGTTATACAAAATATTTGTACAACATATAATCCATTAAATATGTAGGTATATTTTTAACAAGCCTATTTTTTGGATTGATTTAAAATAATAAATTAAATGTACTCAAATTCGATACAATTATAAAATTGAATATTTCCAGAAACTAAATATTAATATTGACAAAAATATATTTTTTTTTTAACTAATCAGTTAATTATATTTAGCATCTTCAGAAGGTAAACAAAACATGTTAAATTTACATAATATTCAATTGAAAGTTTCTCAACAATAACAATGTGTGTCAAATTTGATATTTAAAAAAATTTCTTAAGGTTTTCTTTCTTGTTGGTTAAATCACTTGAAAGCATATTCAAGCCAAATGGGAAGGTATATTTTTTCTAAAAAGCCAAACACATGCACGTGCAACTTTAGTTAAATCATATTATGATCCAGTTAATGTGCGCACGTTAAAACGTGAGAGAATTTCCATTTGGCCATCTGCAAACTCTCACTATTACGGTCCATTTTGATTATTTACTATGCGCTTTTGTCCACTGAAATATTTCACCGAAACTTCAAATAGTGCGTGAGAATATTTGGCCTATGTAAACACTGCAACGCGAATAGATTTAATTTGTTTACAATACCAACGAATGCACATGGGTGTATATTAATCATAATAAACCACACTGTTTCCCACGGCATATGCCATTATAAATATTTACTACACTACACAATCAATTATGTATTTGCTGTGTGAAATTTGTCTGTTTCGTTTGGAAAAATCTTGTATTATTTTCCGCCACTGTTATTAATGCCTTCGTATCTTGGGTCATTAGGAAAGCGTATTTAGAACTTCTGCCTCGTCTATTATTTTTTCCTACGCCCTGGTAATCATCAGACATATCAGCGAGAACATAATATTTAATAATGCGTACTTTATATCAAAAAAAGTACAAGACACCCATCATTATGTCGTTAGTTTATTACAGTTATTAAATAATTTAATAATATATTTTTATTTATAGCTTACTTTAGTAGTATATTTATCTTTTTCTGAATATACGATTAGGATAAGAGGTTACAGAGAAACCCTTTGGTAATTAATTCTGTAAACTTTTTAAAAATAATATATTGAGGCTATACTGCTAAAATGCACTATATCATATTTTGAAGATTTTGAGTTAGGGATGCATTTGTATATGTTTTTTATTACTGCCAAAACGCACTTAGTCGTATCATCAATATTTCGGGAGAAAACAAATTAACTTATTCAAATTTACATTTTTAGTTTATAGTATTTATTTAGTTCTGGTAGTTAAAATAGAGGTATTTTTTTATAATTGTGTTGTATTTGAAAAGATAAAAGAAGTCATTGACTTGACCACATTGTAAATTATTCAAATATATACCATTAATTTATAGTTTTGTTAAGACTGTGACTTTTTTCACTTATTCTCCATTATCTCTATGAAAACTATGAAGTATAAATTTTTGCCCAACATGACTCGATATTTATATGGCATAATATGACTCTCACATATGATTATTAACTTGGCCTAATTGTGGTTACATTTAATGGCCTTGTGCTTTAAGTAGTGGTTTCCTAGGCGTACGTCGCTATAAACCTACACCGTAAAATATTATAAGAGTTGGTTTGCTATACTGTTGGTGTATTTTTTCGTAGTATGCTTCATCTGAGCCTCGGTTCAGAATAAAATCAACCAAAACCAAAGCAAAGTAACTCCACTGTCATCTTTACTGTGTGCGCTTACGGCGACGTACGCTTAGGAAACACTAGTTTCTATTTCATATTAGGATGGATTTAGGGGTCCACAGTGAAAACCGATAAATATAATGTAGTTATATCGATAGTTATATGCATACAAAATGACATTTCAAAATAGAACGACACCAATTGATCCGTAATACGCCCGTCGTTCACGTCGCCGAGCACGAATCTTAAGGTTACCTACAACTATTGTAAATATCACATGTCGATTTCGCAACCAGGCCCCCATAATATTATTAATAAATATCATCAATCCGATATAATAACGATGGGGTCTTGATAATCAATACAGGGGGATGGTCTTCCGCACGCAACATACAGAACAAGGTGTGCCTGATATTTTTATACATTATAAATAAAAATACAAAAGTATGTTCAAGAATTGTTTTTCAACATATGCAGCTATTAAATTGATTGAAAACTGACCTTAAGGTGAATAAAACAATTAGACAAACCCACTTATTTTTTTATCGAATGATTTTTTTCATTTATTTCTAACACCTAAACTACCTGCAGAGTAATCGTCAGAAATTATCCAATATTAGTCGTCCCACGTACAAGTGGTGGATTTTCCATGAATCTATTATTTACTCGTTACGTAGTATTTTATTTCGGAAATAAAAGAAAATCTGTATTAATTTGTTTTTTTTTTAAATAGGGAGAAATAAATTGTCTAATAATACTAAAAGCATAGAATGTGGTGGAAAATGAGAATATTTTTACTATCTGTATGTATAGTTCAATATATTTTTTTATTATATTTACAGTGGTCATGATGCGAGGGTCGGTCAACAGACTTCAGAAGGTTTCCACTGCAACCCTCGTCATCAGGAGTTAAAAGTGATTACAATAGCCTGCGGTATATATGATAAAGGGATTTTTGTATACTAAAGAACATGCGTGCGTGTCCAACAAATGAGAATTAAAACATGCATTAGGCGAATACCAAATTTTAGCCCGCATTACTACCCTAAATTAATTCACATACTTACCATCCCGTGTCCCATTTTCCGACCGGGATTTTGGTGAATGTTTAAGCAAGACATAATACTACGCATATCTTAAAATAATTATTTAAAATTCATTTTGGGTTGCCGTGTATCAATATATTCAACACGTCGTCATTTGCACTAATGGGTGACGGTTATTATGACATCAAATATTTAAGATTGGTGGTAATTACGACCAGTGGAACGTGTTTTTCAGACAAAAATTATTTAGTATGATTGCGACTACAGAGCACGACTAGTAAACGCAGTCATGTTGTTAAAATTCATTGTATTTTCGTGTTTTTTCGTTGTATCGAACTCTCAACAGTCACCGAATTCACCTTGCCCGAAAATATTTCATTACGATACGGATGGTGTGCAATGGTATGGAATTATAAAACTTCCGAGCCCTTCTTTTGGATCGGCGTTGAAATTGAATCTTAAGATGTCAATAAGGACAAAGCTTCCGACGAAATATGCTGGTCGTATTGAGATGCTCGGAGAGAGAAGTGATATTTTGCAACAACTTCTGAAGCGTGGAACTCTCAGATACAAAGTACACTTTCCTTTATTGACTATAATTCCACGGGTGACTTCGGTGGTTTTTAATAACCAGGTGTTTTGTACGGGACCACCGGCAGGAGGAAGTGTCGTCACATCAATAAATCTTCACCATATCCTGTATACTGGAAATAAATCAAATTCAAAGATGACCGTTAGACCTCAAGTTAACGAACAATCAGGATATACGTCGCTAAGTGAATATGATTATGAAGAAGATAGAGAAGATGATAGTGCTCAGGTTGGTCGCGTTAAAGTACGCCCGACTTCAGACTCAAAACTATTTTTCGCTGACGTGGAAAAACCAAATCCGGAAACATTTGCCCGTCCTCTGAAAACCGGACAACTTATCAGAAAACCCTCTACGATGAATCCGTTCCTGCAACCGAAAAAAGAAAACAAACCAAACGTACATACATATAGAGAAACTGAAGTCATTTGCGGTGTTCCCAAGAAGACGTCCACACCATTAATAGTCGGAGGTGAAGCGACAAGCCGAGGAGACTGGCCATGGCTGACAGCCATGTTTGTGAAGAAGATAAGTGGTTTGGAATTCATATGCTCCGGGTCTTTAGTGTCTAATAAGCATATTGTGACAGCCGCACATTGTGTATTTCAAAAGAATAACAGGCCTGTAAAAGTGCACGAATTAATATTGAAATTGGGTTGCTTCAACCTTCAGGATTGGACCGATGAATTAACGAAAACGGTGTCTGTTGAAGATATAAAACTTCATCCCGATTTTGACGGCGGACTTGTTTTGAAAGACGACATTGCGATATTAGTGACGAAACCTGTTGAATTTACTGATGTGATTCTACCGGTGTGCTTATGGAGTGGAAGTGAAGATTTGAATATGGTCGTCGGAAGGATGGGCATAGTTGTCGGTTGGGGAAGAGACGAAAATGGATTGGTGGCCACTCCTGAACCAAGACAAGCATCTGTACCAATAGTATCCACCGAAACTTGTAGAGCATCCAGACCTGAATTTTTCGTACTCACGTCTGATTATACACTATGTGCAGGTGGTAGAGATGGAACAGGACCGTGTAATGGAGATTCAGGTGGAGGACTTTTCCTCTCAATAAATGGGAGATGGGTACTTCGTGGTATAGTATCGAACAGTCTTAAAGATCCTACATCAACAAACAGTTGTAATCTTAACGAATACGTCGTATTCACCGATGCGGGAAAATATGCAAGATGGATCAAAGAGTTGATCATGTATTCATGAACAACTAGTGAATCACACAAATTATCGGATGTATTGTTATAAATTCCAAAATAAACTTTATTTTTATATTCCTATTATTCGATATTGAATAATAGCTGACCTCGTTGTGTATTGAAATTTTTGTTGCCCGGTCACTTTTACATCAACGTTGCAAAATACTAAATGTCAGTATCGATTTATTTCGAGACACGATGTTAATGAATGCTTTGTTGTTATATGCTTTTTCGATTGATAATAAAATAATTAAAATTGATTGATGTAATTTTAATAGACTGTTAAATAATGTAGAAATGATGCGCTTTTGTGAGGGGTAGTAATGCATTACATAAATTGCTGTAGCCGTGTAAGGGCGATGGAATTTCAATTTTAAAAATTATCTTAATTAATTAACGAATTCCCCTTGTCTACTGCAGATGCATAAAAAATGTAAACGTGTATGTGTAGAGAATGCTTTCAAAATTAACTGGGCAGTAGCAAGTTGGGAGAATGGTTTGGTCAAACAAGCCAGTTGCAAAGAGGAAGCAAAGGGCGAGGCAAAATTCATATCACATTTTGAGGGTACATAGAAGGAAACTTTGGAATAATAACATATGCAGTCCGCCTCTGTTCCTGGGGAACAATACAAATAGAAGTGGTGAAAAAATCACCCGCACTCATATTGTTCTGTGGACGGTGCATCTGCGGGTACAACCAAGGGCTCTACACTATTAATATGTATTTTTTTTAAATTTAAATTCCAATTATTTGTTAACATCCAATATTATATCAACCAAATAAACTTAAACAAAAATTAAAGATAATGACATAAATTTTTATATATTAATTTAATTATTTACCTATGGAACTAATAAGTTGCATGTATATTTATTGTATGTTATAAAGAGAAATACAATTTTCATGTCTATCATATTTTTATGTTTTATTTAAATATATATTTCTTTAATAATAGATATTTTTTTATATAAATGAACGAAGCCCTTACTCGCTTCTCTTTCAATGCATTTGAAACCCATTTACACTGGTCTGTGGAAGCGGACTACCTTGAAAAAAAAAGACCGAGCAAATATTTTTACAAAATTTCTTAAATCCCATGCTGGAAAACAGTGGAATTCAAGTTAAAAGCTTAAAAGAACTGTAAACTGGTCAGCTAGATATTCGACTACCTAAATTAATTAAGCTTTTTTTCCACATGTGTAAGTATTTTATTATTAGCAAATGAAATAAATAGTATTGTATCTGTTGATAATTGGAGTCATATTTTATTAGTTTGTAATGGAAAAGTACCTAAGGGCATATAAAAATATGCAGTTGTGTATATGCAACCATTGTGCCAGTATATCCAAATAGACAAACACACAAACCTATATCAGAGTATGACAGTTCCATCTGCAGTTTGAAATTCTCTTTTCGATTTTGTCCGATATGTTCCCGTTGAAATAGAGTCAGAACGTGCACCAAGCTGTATGTGGTATATTTTGAATCGCATTGCTTTTATTGTGAAGTCCTGCCGCAACCGTGGGGAGAAAATTGATAATAATTTCAGAAGAACACATTCCTTGCACAATATATGCTCATACTGAATAAACACATCAAGTGCATATTATGTCGGTAATTTAATCGGGTATTTATTAATTTATATATTTTTTAAGTGACCGTAGTATGGTGGTTGTTAAATATACGTGAAAAAATGCAGGCTGTGATCTCATCCGATAAGGTGCGATGTTTTCACAGAAAACGGTGGCTCGGTGGTGCACCATGAATAAATATGTTCAGGAAATGTGCACATTTCAGTCGGACATGGCCAGGAACGTCAGCCTCTTGAATACTCGATCGGTTGGAACTTAATTCCTGAAGCAAGGCCCTGAAGAATTGTACACGACAAACAGTCTATCTTTATCAGATCCGAGAATTTACATACTAGAACACACCGGTCACCACATTCCTCGCTGCTCTACTTACTTGTATTATATAGTAATTGAGAAATACTACATGCGATGTGATGTAAAATAGATTGAGCCCTTAAAATTATTAAGTCGGGCTTGCATTTTTTCATAGACGCCAACAACGACGGCGGACTGAAGTGGCGGTCTGAGGCTTAAGAATATTGTGGTGCCCAAAATAAACCCTCGCGGCGTGAAGCCTGTCTGGAGACCTGCTCCAAAGGTCACTCACTCATCCACCCCCAACCACCTACCCCTCACTGTCTATCTACCTATCTTTATACATACCTTCTATCCGACACCCTTGTATCGATTGAATACCGAAGACAGCCAGGTAGACACGCCACGGTGACGATGCACTTTACTGTATCATGTCGTTTTTCATTTAGCCTCATATCACTGTAATTTGAGTATTTCTGGGGCCTTATTTCAGATGATTATTATTAGGTTTTAGCATCAAAACTTACCATGTCAAATGAATATATGTGCGTACCATGCATACAAACAGGCACCAGCAGGTTTCGTGTGTGTTTCTACCGCCTCGCCGTTTCGCTAATTCAAATTATATTTCGTGCGTGTACACAACGTTTAAATGTATGAGTGATGCATGTAATTATGTATGCCGAATTGCCGATTCTATAGATAGAGTTAATTGGTTCGTACAATTCAAACCATACTCAGGGGATAAGGCAGGGGATACTGTGGTCATAGGTTCAAATCCCGCTCAAGTATATATTTTTTTATTTGACTTGATGGGTCATTATAGTCATTACCATTGGCAGATCGGGAATAATATCAATAAAATGACGATCGATCGCCTTAATCCAGATTTAGTCTGATTTACTGGATTTTAAGGTAAATACTGAGGCTATTATTAAGACGGGCAAAGCTGTCAATAAATAGTAAAAGTAGTCGTGCGTTTAAATCCCGCTTAATTAAAATAAATGATATTTTATTGTGAAATTGGGAATAATATGATAAAAAATATCGATCGTCTTGATGATGATTTTTTTAGATTGTAAGACCTGTGTAACTAGTAATAGTTAAAATCATTAACAGACAAATAATAAACAGGTTGTTGTAGCTGAAAACCCAAATTTGTAAAAACCCTCTTAAAAAGCCGTATATAAAATTATTAATCATGCGCATTGAATTGTTGCAATATATGCAAAATATTATAAGTATTCGTATCGAATTCGAAAGTTAATAAGTACTCCATCTAAACGGTTTAATAAATGTGGAAACGATTCATAACCTAAGCCGGTCTGCGGCATTAAATAAATAATTGGCAATTTGAAAAGTTGGAAACGAAAAACTGGACGATGTCGGCGGAATCGAGGAGAAATTCGACATGAATTGCTAATTCGTTGGTAAATATTTAAAGAGTGGTGGTATCGGGTGAACTCCTTATCTGGAAACTCGCCCCAAGGGTGTTTAGACTATAAACAAACCGTTTGAATGAGACGAAGAACGGCCGCCATAGTCCAATTTGATCATTGAGAAATTCAGAAACATCAAAGGATTGAATAGACATACAGATTCAATGACGGTCGTTTCATTTATATAATAAAATGATAAAAGCGATGAAAGAGCGGCTTCTGCAAATTATTCAATTATAATTTTCAAAAGTGACATGAATCAATAATACCCGCGATTATTTTTCCATCCACATTATATTCCAATATGACGCAGTCAAACATAATGACTTTGTTCAAATCTAGTTCTGCATTAATTAACCTACTTCAATAAATTCACCACAAAATTGTAGTCATGAGATTTCATATATATTCCCGAAAAACGATTTTTTTTTTTAATTTTTATTGAATTCTAGTACCTTGAATCAAAGCACTAGAGGGTAGAAGTATGTACTCTCTTATTAATAATTAAATGGGCAATTTCGAAAAGGGTGCATTTTATAATTGTTTCCATGATTAACAATGTGTAAACTTTATGTTAATTTATTTTCTCATCATTTATAAAAAATAACTATATGCATTATGTACAAATGACTTGAAATATCTGAGAATATTTTCGGGGGTTGTAAAAAATAATAAACACTTTCTTAGAATGATTTTTTTTTCATTAAAAGTAAGCACTTCACAGAAACAGCTGATTCCAATATGATGGCAAAACTCGATTCTAAAAGTACTATTAATATTTTTAATATTTAATTAATAATAAATAAAAAAATTATAATATTTTTCTACTTCACTTACCACTATCACCATGTATAATAATATAAACAAGTTTTTTGTGCCCTGAACATATAATGTTTTTAGAAACATCAAATTTTCAAAATATCCCGTAATGTAAATATAATTAATTTTTAACTTATTATTAAGACTTATCGTTATTGGATCTACATAAAATAGAACAATTAATTTACTCATTTATATTTTTTTTATGTTAGCGTAAATCGATCTTTATTAATTATGTATTTATGGAAGGTACAATCTAATATTTATTTTTAATAGTTGATAAGCGACACTACTTTTTTGATGACTAAAAACAATCCGAATATCATCTCTGTTCGTATATACATATTTTATTTTTTATCAATATAATTAATAATATGATTTATGTAATAATACGTAATCGCTATAACACATATTGAAATTTAAACTTATAAAAGTGTCCTCTCCGATGTGAATTCAACTGCAATGTCCGACTGCACTCGTGAACTCTTTAAAAGTTGTCCGTCCTTCGTCGATGTGTATCTAAAATGTACACGAATGAAAATTTGAAGTTTACGATGAGTGCAGTTTAGATTTGGCGGTTTCGGGTTTGTGGTCCGGTTGCAAAAGCGACGACCTTAACTGAGTTAAGTTACGTAGAGTTTCTGAAGGACTGAGTATACACAAACCATTTAACACACATACTTGTCCATAGCATTGGTCAAACAGGCGGTAATTGGAAAGCAGACACAGTTAAACACGAATAAAACAGAGTGGACCAATTATCAAGCTGTATTTTGCAAAACCACCTCTCAGACACACAATAATATTATTTACAATGACCAGGACAAACGACGTAATCCTCATTTTAGTATATATATATATATATATATATATATATATATATATATATATATATATATATATATATATATATATATATATATATATATATATATATATATATATATATATATATATATATATAATATTTATATATATATATATATATTAGTAGTTCTACAAGTGGGTTTTTGTATTTTTTTCCCATAAGTTATGCTATGACTTATTAATTGTTTTAAATATCAATTGATTGTACTCCATATTAAAATAAGTAAAAGACTAAGTCTATAAACTTAATATAGTAACATCTAATCATGATGTAAGAAAACATTGTATGTTAAGTATATTTAATAAATAAATTGTATAATAATAATATATTTATACAAAGAAGATTATAATTAAATGTGAATATTAGTGATGGACTGTATGCAGTTCAATCAGTTACGGCCATAGTTGTGCCAAAGTCAAACGAATATTGTAGTATTATACCAATCTCAATTCCGTATATAACTCTATCCTTTTTGCACATGTATATGAAGTCGAATATTCATATGAATGCATTAATAAGAAATCCTATCATATTCGTCTGACCCTGGCACATTTCTGGTTACGCCATCACATAATACGCCACAAGAAAAAAACAGAAATAGTGAAGAAAATGATCTAAACGTCACAAAACCATGATGGCGAGCAATCTAAATGATATCGGGACTTTTGCCTCACCCATTAGAAAAAGAAAAATGAATAGAGGAGTATGAAACTGATTCATTTTCTTATGGAATTATTTGACATTTTAAACACGGGTCAGATTTTGACTATATTATATAAGTCAACATTACTATTCGTGACTAATCTATTATATTCATAATAAAATAAATTTATATTTTTTTAAGATATTTCTTTATTCCTAGAGATTGACTGTCGCACTTCATACTAATACAATTTTAGACTTATTCTAATTTACACTCATATCCAAACACATGCTGGTTACCTGTCTAATTCAACACGGGTGAATAGATTGGAGGATTGCAAACAAAAATGCATTTGTACAAAATTCTAAAATCACGAATCGAGACTTGCTAATCATAAGAATCTAATACATTGTGGTAAGCTATGTTTAATGTGAAAACAATAATGTAATGTGAATTGACAATAATTATATCCGGCGGATGAAAGCAATGTGTTATGGCAAATTACATACATACTCATCATGCCAATAATCTCCCTTCATATGCCTTCACAAAAATACCGTTATATGTATTTGTTCATATAAATTCAATGTGGAAATGTTATAGACGCAATATAATGATGAATTTAAATTGAGACTGAATGTCTAATTTACTAAACTACCTGATCAATCCACTTTGAGGAAGCGTTAGTTCACTTTACCGAGGCATTTCATTATTTGAATTATTTTTTTATAATGCCCATGATTTCTAAAATAAATGAGTAAGGTACATATTGAAATAATTATTTCAGATAAAACCACCTTTTTGGTGACCTGTGTCATTTCAATAGTTATATAAATACACATTCAACAGGTGAACTTAAATAAAATAACCCACTAAATACCCAAAGCGTATTAATAAAATAAATAAATATTACAGCTTTTGTGTAGTTCTATAAAGCTAATACTAACTATGTACGGTTTTTTATTGTTGTGTTGATAATCGTCATCCATATACAGCAAAATAATCACTTTCAAAATTAAATTTTATATTTACCCATTCAAAATTGCGCTATTTTAGGGCTTCTTAGTTATTTTAAACCCTCTGAATGCAATACGTTAAGTTTAGTATCTAGGAGCTTTATATTATATAGTGTGTAAATGTTATTTTATATGTGAACTTCTCCTGTCATTTTTTAACAGTAAATAAAATTAACAATTCTACAGGATAGCGTATTAATAATTGCCTTAATATTCAAGATGCAATTTATATTTTTTTTATATAAATATTATTGTGTATTAGGATGAATATATTAGGTGGTGTGTCAACACAGTGCTAAATCACCTTATTAACCTAATTACCTAAATTATCATTAAGACCCAGTGATGAAGACCTCCGTAAGTACAATATTATATGTAGCCATCAGTGTTGATTTATGTATTTATAATCTGTCCAAGCCGGCACTTAATCCCAATATTTTTTCAACATGTATATACAAGATGAATGTATAATTCGATTGCAAAACCGGTTTTCTATAGGATAATAGTAAGGAATTAAGCTTACGTCAAGATAGTCGCGACATCATTCTATGTAATCTGCAATTATGCTGATTAAACGTGCGAGTTACCGGCGCCATTAAATCCCTTTATCTTTGATCTTAAATATTATCCGATTAAACATAAAATACAATATTATATCATTCATTCAAAACAAAAAGCTTCCGCTTAATATTGCCGAAGCTCCTTATGAATTGTCAACAAGTTTCGTAGTTTATACTACTTGTAAAAGTACCTTAATCGGATAATATATAAATACATATATACTAATTGCTAGTGTTTGATATTTTTTCATATAAAAAAGATTTTGAGCCAAGTATTAATTATTGAGGTAACATATTGTATTAATATATTTAAAACATTTGGGTATGATTCAATTATGTGAAAATGCTACCAACGCGAAAATACCAAAAATAATGTAAAATAAACACGATTTCAGATTTGATATATTCATTTTAATAATAATATCAATATAATTTACTAATATACTTAATGTATGAAATTGTGTTAGTTGTATCAATCATATGATTAAAGATGCACTCTTGTAAAATTTTTAATGTAAATTAACGAGCAATATTTTAATATATTTAAAATATTTACTAAAACTAAAAATATTAAAGAAAAATCTAATACAATATCATATCAACACGTAAATTAAACAAGTATTTAAGAATAAAATATGTTTGTGTTTATTTAACCTATACTAGAGGAAATGTATGTACATTCAACTACCTTTTTATATTATTTAATCGGTAAAAAAAACAAAGGTTAAGATGGCAAGAGTTAATTATGATGTAATAGTTTTTAACAGTTTATCTGTTTGTTATATTAATGTCCGGTGGTTGACGTATCGGCCGAGTAAACCAGTTGCTGCGGGTTTCAAGTTCACTTCCCGTGTCGCTGAGGAAGTTGGCTTGTTTTTTTTAAATTCGAAAAAACCTGTAAATGTTGAGTATAAACTTAACTATTAAAAATATCCTTTTGTTTAAAGTTGGTTTAGTTTTCATAATTAATAGTTATAATTGTTATAAAAGGCAACCGATAACAAGTGTTGTAACGCCCACTGTGTAAAATAGCTCTTCTAGGCTAGTTCAGTTCTCCGGTCTAATTTTCTTTGGCCTGCCGACGGGTCCGACCCCCCGTGGTTATTTAATTATGTAAATGGCTTTTATTGCACCTTCATTTGACACGGTTTCGTTATTCGATTCCTTGTGTTGTCATGAAAAAACGTACACATTATAAGAAGATAGGAGACGCGACGTGCCGCTTGGTGACTTTTCGATTAAAAAATAAACGTCACCTTAGTGATCACGATTTCAATACCATATACCTACCTTCAAATAGTTAATCTATGTAATATGGAATTATAAAGGTAGGTAATTTTATAAAATATTGTTGCTATCGCTCTTGCAACCAAATGAAAATTATGAATAGTACACCAATTTCTTACAAATAACTAGAGTATTGTATAATCAGATTGAATTCACAGCTAAAAAATTACTTAAAAAAATATGTATAAAGTCTCCTTTTCCTCAAATTCGCTCGTTAATAAACTAATACTTTTATATTTTGAGTAAAAAATTATTTCCCCCAGTGTATAATTCATTATTAAATGAAGAATTTAAATCTAATATTGAGTGATAGCACACGGCTACAAATATTTTTTTTTATAGCTTTTTTAAACAATCACAGCAATATTTGCTCGATAATCGCCAGTTTGATATCATGTAAAAACATATATAAATAAAGTGTTCATTTAAACAATAATCGATCGGTTATTGCTATTGAGATTTCAAATATATTATTTATAAAATGCCGATTAATCTGCTCAATTCAGGTTAACCCTGATGTCCTGGATTGTAAGGGGCGATAATACAGGAAGAGCCGTCCTGTTGAGAACGTTTTAACTGTAATAGTTAAATAATTCCCCGACTGATAAATGAAAAAAATAAGACAACGTTGTGTCTACAAAGCATTTTTAAAAGAGGGTGTATAAATACACGAAAATTATATCCAGTACTCTCCCTAAAATTTGAGATTTTAAATTAAGTGGGGCAATTTTTATAATCATACTTTTATTTTTGAACAAATAAAACTTGTAACAGATTTTCTTCAACCAATAGTATACCTATTACTCCAAGACACACTTTCTTCTTATTTTTAACATATGTTCAATGGCCTTCTAAATGGCAATGTATGAAATTCAATTATGAATATCTTGGTTTAAAACCCGTGATATAATATTATAATAAAATGTGTTAATGTTCAGTAAAGAAGGTGAGGATGTTCTGGTGTCGTCTGTTGCCCTTTAGCGTCGACATGCCTTTGCCACATTATCGCGTGGAGAATCCAATTCGTTGAAGTGGCAGGCTTGTTTGTTCCTTGGATAATTAAAATCTGAACTGACCACCTCAGACCATTTTAAATGTACGATTTTTTTGTAAATATTACGATGAATAGATAACGGCTTGAAAGTAATCTTGAAGCCTCCACAATTCATATTTAAAATAACACGCATAATGTGGAAAGGGCTGGAAAAAACGTTTCGTTAAAGCGACCATAACTGAAGATTTTCCTAAATTTAATTGGAATTTTTAATAGGCGTGTCTAATTGCGACATTCTGAAAGTAGACGTCAATCAAATATTTTACGAGTCAGTGTTTTGAATCTATGAATGAACTTCGAGTTTATATTGAGGTAATCAAATTGTAAAAAAACAAACTTTACGTTTACCTTTTACAACTATCCTACGCCCACAACACGAAGACCTCCTGGAGAGACTGACTTATACTAAAATACAATCAAGTTGAAGATTCCTCTTGAATTATCATATGAAATTAAAACATTTTACTACTCCATCAATTACAGAACTAAGTAACTTGAGGCAGATGTAATAATTACTTATTTATAGCATTGGTTTATTTATAATACTTGTTGACATTGTAGATGTTGTAATACAGTGTCGTCTGCAGATGGCAAGTTTATGTCCTTTTCGACAAGTGTGTTTTAATGTCAGGATAATGAGAATTTCATTGTGGGGTATATTAGGGGGATGGTAGTTAAGCAAGGCGTATGCATAACTATGATAGTGGTGCAAGTGGGGGAGGTTTTCGTTATCAGTTAGGGGAGGTTATTGTAAGGTTTATTGCACCCGCGAGACACTCAGATAAGCCCAACTCTCTTGGCCCTCGTATCACAGTAGAAAACTCTAAGACTACTCGTACACCACTATTAATATGTTCATAACTATTATATAATAAGACCATAAATATAGCATGCTTAGAAAAAAAATCTCCTGATATTTTCCCTCAGTATAAATAAACATACACGGTAGATTTGTACTTGGTCAGTAAATACATTTAAAATTATTTGTCAATGGAATTAATCCATACATGGATCGTATCCGGTGAAAGTGTTTTTTTTTTAAATAAACCGCAAGATTTGTTTGTTAAATATATTATTATTAAATATAGCTGTAAAGGTACTTATTATCGTAAGTGCATTTTTTTCAATGAAAATATACCAACTAACTTTTTTTACCCAATTATTCTGTTATTTAGTTTTAAGCATAACACTTAATGTAGAGACTATTCTTGTTATTGTTTATTAATCTTCATATCTGTAAATTGTTGTGTTTTTTAATTTTCCCCATACTTTTTATTATTTCATATTAGGTACCCTTCATGTCACGTAAAAATATTATTGAAATTCTCATGTTAGTTATAGGTAAATGTTTTTATATATTCTGTACACCTAAGTTTAATTCATAAGATGCTTTGTATTAAACTATTTAAAAGTCAAATTAAATAAATATCTTCATTTTTTAAAAATAATTATTAACATGATTCATTTCTTCTAAAATATTAAAAAGAACGGTTCGTAGGCTTAAATTTGAATTATATTTCATCAAAATTTATATTTTTACTCTTCTATCTACTAGTAGTTATTTCAAATATTATAAAAAAGGCTAACTAAAAAATTTACTCAGTGCATATATGATTTCAAATAATGGTTTCTTATATTTTAATATTACTTTAAAAAATGTATTAATGCGAGATGACACATTTTGTAAAAATAAATTTGAAAGACGTATTTTTAGGTAATGTCTATTAAAGAGCTTTTTTATTAATGATAATTCTCGATAAGATACAATTATTATATAATATAATAGTGCCGTTATGCTATACTTTTTAACCACCGTTTCTTGCATTTTTTTTACGATTATGTTCAAATATATTTTTGTTAAATGACAGTATGCTTCTGAGTGAATAGTAAGGTCATTAGTCTCATTAAGATGTCGAAGTTTTAAAAATGAGTTGTTGTGTACAAGCGAACAGTTAGGCCGCCGACAGTAGATGTTTACACCCACGACATACAAGACTAGTCGATAAGATGCCTCCAAGCCTTCGTTTTTTCTCCTCTTCTGAATTTTATTTTATTTTTTCTCTTTCATATATGTGTGTTTAGAATTCAGGGCCTTCCGAAAAACGTTTACGACATCAAGATTCAGATACGGCGGACGCCAGGCAGACAATTTAAAATCGAAAAACTACGTATAACAATTGCCAATATAAAGGCATACAGGAAGATTATTATGCCTGAAAAACTCTTGAAACCAATCAATTATCTATTATTTTCCAACAAAAAAAATATCGATCGATTTTGAATAATCACACTTTTTACAAACTATACCTAGCACAAATTGTCTCACACATACAAAATCACAAGTGAAAAGTCATTGGTTCAAATTATCATAGTTTCTAGAGCTTGTTAAAATCTTTATTATCCTAACTTATTATGTCTTTAGTTAGAACAAATTTTAGCGGCTACATTCAATTTTACTTCATGTTATAAATACTAATTTACTTCTAGATAAAATAAAAAGGTTCATACTCGAACTAGAAGAAGACTGCGTATAATATGGCTTCCAAATAGTTGGTATTTTTTATAAAAATTTTGTTTAAATAAGAAAATCGAATATTTTAATCTTATAACAATATCAATATACCTGTTAATTTTTTTAAATTAATAATGTCTAATGGTGTTATGAAGTGACTAATAAAACTGTTGATCTATTTTTGTAACACTACGCCTCAATCATCATTCATACTGTTTACGACAACCCGTGAAAAGAAAACCGGTGTTTGCTTTACAACTGCCAATAAAAATAAATTATTGAAGCTAACTTTCGCAATGCGAACGAATAAAGCCGTTTGGTCATTAGCACTGTGGATCACAATTATTATTTTTTTATAGTCCTAAATGCTTCTTCAATCTATGAGAGATGGACATTAAGGTGTAAAAAAGTGTATTCCTATATTCAAGGGGTTTATTGTATTGTTGTTTACATTACAAATTTTCTAATTGTAACACATTGTAAGGTGTAATCAACTTAATTACGGTCGTATAATTTTTATTAGGTGGAAAGCAAGATGACATGCGGAAAATGCGGCTCGTTTAATTGTTACATTTTCCCCAACAACGAAACGTTTTCAAAGTATGTTTGTATACTAATTATATTAAATTTTTTTCCTCGCAATTTGATACAAATCCACTTTAATTCAGTTACGCGATAGAACCTAGTGTTTTGCATTTTGGTATTCACAAAATGTTGGTAACGTGAAACGGTTATTATTTTAATCAAATTGCGTATCTGTTTTCATTACATTAAAAAAAAACTCGTAGTATAAACTCGAATTGTATATAATTTTATTTCATTACCAAATCGGACAGAATTATTACCAAAAAAGTACCGGTCGTCTATTAAGCGATCGCCCACGCCGACATTTTTCTTTTGAATGTAAAATTTACATAATTCAAATCTATGGCGATGAAAACAAATTTTATTATGCATTTATTAAAACAAGTCTAATGCTAAAATGTCGATGATTTTTTAAGCCCAAAAAACGTGTCGGTCAGACTTTTTATACTGTTTTATTATTTATCGATACTTGAATAAGCGTTGAATTGTAGAGAATTGTGTATAACAAAAACAACGTGTAATAAAGATAAAAAAGGGCACAATAATTAATTATGCAACATTTTTATTAATTACATAATTCACTAAATACTTTTACTAATTATTGGTAAATATTGATATATTCATAAATTGACAATTTTATAAATGTATAATATATTAAATTTATGTGAAGTTACTAATTAAACATTGATGTGTAAACCAAATTCAAAATGAAGCCAAAAATTGCAATACCATTTGCGTGAATAATGTAAATTTTTATACTTGTATATAACTTTATATTTTTGTATAATTTGACATCAAATCGAAAGTAGCTCATCACATTTGTTAATATTAAAACAAAAATATAAGGCTATAAACAATCGGCTTACAAATAAATACAATTTGGAATATAAAATGTATATTTTATAAGAACTGTGTATTTTCTAATTTTTTCACGACAGAAACAAGAGAAATTATTATAAAAATTAATAAAGCCTTTTTTATATTTCAAATTATATCAGCAGTCGATAATTTAGGGTTTACTAATATTTTGTTTAAGGGGATTAAAATCAAAAACATATCATTTTTAGGTTTTATAATTATAGAAGTGATAACATTTAGACATCCTACTTGTTAAAATGTCGATTCTGACATTGAGAACATTAATCCAATATTTCAACATCACACACGTCTAAATGTAATCGGCTTTTTTGCCGTCCATTGTCCGTCAATATAATATGGTTTTTGCTCAGATTACATACTATCGACAATGTACTGACAAGCTTTATTTGATTAAAATTAATAGATCGAAGTGTTGGTTAAGTCGTGTGGAAACCGTAAGTGGAACAATACGGATTACAAAACGATGTTAGTGCCCATAAATGTGTAGGCGTTGAGAGAAGGCTGTGTATATTCTATGCAATAGGCTTTTCAAGTTTCTATTGGGAAACACCATCAAACAAGCCAAAACCTTCACTATATTCACCATTAAGCCTTTGAGTCTTATCAGCAATCCAACATGGTAATACAACAGATCTGTTTTTTGAGCTTAAAATAATCACCATACCAAGTTTCTCATTCAATCAGAATTTTATAGCCTTGATCATCGCAATATTTACAAATTATGGGATTTATATCATTTAACATGTTCGAGTCTACTAATGCGTTAAATTATTACCAACGAGTGAGACTGCTTATACCATAACTGTGCAGTTAAAATAAAATAAAATAATCTTCAAAAAGGAATAAATTCTTTTGTGGCTTAATATGGTTATTATAATTTTCCGCATCGTTTATTTTTAAGCTTCATTTAAATAATCTTCATATATTACTGACCTACAAATTCATTATAATTTATCATTGACACAGTTTTCAATGGGTAACCAGTAATCTAATATTCTAATGCTTCAAATATTTTAATAATATATAATACATGGACAATTTTCCTTCTTTTAAGCATAAAGATGGCCTTAGGTCTTGAACCTGGCACATATCTTAAAGAAGTCCACGAGGACATTAAGTTAAAAATGAACAAAGTAAATATCGCAGATTTGGGTAAAAAATATTACACTAAAATGACTAACTTCCCGACTAACCCAATCATAAGACATGTAAATAAAACCAAATATACCTCGAGGAAATGTAAGATCATTTTACCAATGAACTTCCAAAACTGATATTATTTTTAAAAATAAAATGTTAATTTATAATAATCCACTCAACTCAAATCTGGTTTTACCCAAGCAAACTGATATTTAGTTTTGAAGCATTAGATTTTGTAATTGTTTTGTTAATAATGCTTTTATTGTTGTAATTATTTATTAATCTTTATATTTGTAAATGGGTTTTTCATTTTTTCCATTCATTCAATAATTTAATAGTATTATTCATATAAAATTTAAATAAAACATTATCATGTTAGTTATAGGTAAAAAGATTTATATATTCTGTATACCTAAGTCTATTTCCAAAGATGTATTTTTCTATCTTTTAAACATAATTAGGTAAATTATTCAACTCAAATTCATATCAAGGATGTAGTGAAGAGATTGATAAGGTTATATTGGATATATTAAGTAACCTTCCTGAAAAAGTATTCGGAATTCCTAGAGGTTAGTAAAAATACACTGGGAAGTTGAGGCTTGTAACGTAAGCTTTTATACTTTAGCCACGATAACAATCAAATAGATTATTAAAAAAAAAATCATAAAGGTCGATGCCCAAGCAGTTGGCATTTATGTTTTAATTTGTTGTGGTGTATCTGAGCACAGGAAAAATTCAATTTACGTGTCAGTAGTGGATACTTTAGGCGCCTAATATATTTCTAAATGAAAGTGTGATAAATGAGAATCTCCGATACACATTTTATAAGATGCAGGCTTCAACTGGAGCGGCTGTTCAGATCAACAGCCTTTTCCAAAGGCTCTCCGAAAGGTATTTGAACCTACGAAGGCTCCAGAGTTTCTCGAACCGGTGAATGCGGTGTATGACCGAATTGTATACGATCCTGTCATTTGAAAATGTGTTGCAAAATGCAATGCAATTCATATTTAAATACGAATACAAAAGCAAAAACGTCATTCTTGAATGAATAAAGAATATATATATATATATATATATATATATATATATATATATATATATATATATATATATATATATATATATATAAAATAAATAAATAAATATCGTGGCGGCTTTCCTATTGACGGGAGTCCCTTTATAAGGGGTTGGCCAGGCCACCTTTACGGCCTTTACGGGAGAATATAGTAAAGATGGTTTCCCAGGCCACTCCACAGCAATGAGTACTTAAGATCTAGTTTGCTAAGCTAGATCTACCAAGTGACTCCGGTGCCGTGAATCGAACCCGGGAGTCTTCACTCACGAATCCGTTACACTAACCACTGGACCACAAGGCGGCTCACATATATATATATATATATATATATATATATATATATATATATATTAGTAGTTCTACAAGTGGGTTTTTGTATTTTTTTCCCATAAGTTATGCTATGACTTATTAATTGTTTTAAATATCAATTGATTGTACTCCATATTAAAAAAACTAAAAGACTAAGTCTATAAACTTAATATTATAACAATCTAATCATGATGTAAGAAAACATTGTATGTTAAAAATATTAATATATATATATATATATATATATATATATATATATATATATATATATATATATATATATATATATATGGTTAAGTTGGTGTTTATTTGGTGGACGTTAAAAAGACATTATTGAGCAAGATGGTGATTTAGAATGAATGGTACATAATATAACATTAGATCACATCCACGTGTACACGTGTATTCGGAGGCTTACAAATGTAGTGTAATGAATCCCTGGTTGTAATGTTTCCGGCCGTGTGAATTTCCCAATGAAAGCTCGCATTATTTAGCCGGTGGTTTTGATTGATGGAAAACACGTGAGACACCTTAATAGTTCACTTCATTAAGGGCACTCAAAAAATCATTAAGCATCCTCTCACATCCGTCACCGGGACACGAACCAGTGTATTGTGACCAATCGGGAATGCACCATTGATACGCATGTGAAGACGGACCTCCCTGCGGCATGGACGTGGAAATGCGATCTATTCAAAAGACACTCCTCGACAAATTCGAATTGAAAGAAGTCCATATGTAACCGTTCCAGATACAATTATATATTTATATAGAAACATGCACTGTAGGTTATTTGGGAAGGTGACAAAATCACTTAAAACACTATTTGTATACTTTTTATCATCGGGTCGGGTCTATGACACATAATATTATTTCACAAACTCAATATAATACTTTTATTTTATTTTTTACAAACTGTTTTTTTACACACAACAACGCATTAATTAATTGCCTATCAATAATCCTAACCATTAATAGTTACATACATAGATCACAGACAGAGAGCCTTTGTCCGACCTAATAATCGCCTCAGTATTTACCATACTAGGCAGGAAATCAAAGTAAACCTAGACCAAGACGATTTATCGAGAATTTATTAATATATTTGGCAATAAACAATCAAATCCATTAAAAATAAATGAACCCATGACCACAGTATTTGAAGCCATGCTTCCTATCCCTTGAGCTAATACGCTGGTTAATATGTACCGATAATTAATCAATCAGTTTTTAGATATGAAAAATGAGTTTACCTGTAAATTATATTTTTTTACATATACATAGTAGAATTTGTGTAATTTGTGCAGAAATACTTAATTGTTGGAAAATTTACTTATGTCTATTGAACTTCATATTTGAATAAAATTATTTAGAGTATATATTTTAATATTCCTCCATCTTAAATTTTTACAGACCGAGATTTTTCCAGTATCATCCGTAACAACAATGAGTTTATTGATGAATTTCAATGCATTTCTTTTGTCAATAATAATTTATCGGTAGATGATTTAAAAAATAGTATCTTGCATTTTAAGCTATGTATATATGAGCAATGTAAAAAAATAGCTTTTTTGCGTGGATGAATGTGTTAAATAACTATTTCAAATTTATTCTCATCAAAATTACAATAGTTTTCACAATTCATTAAATATGTTGTATGTAAATCAGTTTATAATGTTTTGTTGTTCTCTTCTCATTAGTTAACATTGTTTTATTGTTTTTAAGGTTAATGCCATATAATAAATAAAAGTTACAGAATAACTGTTCAATAAAACATCCAAATAATCTTTATGCCTTAATCCATGGGTGTCTTTAATTGTAAATTCTATAACCAAGAATTTGACTACAAGTCTACCTACAACTCTCGGATATGCAGGTAGGTAGTTAGTCTGATAAGCATAATTTTTTTATAAAGATGGATTATACTAAAAATATGATGATGCAAAGGATACTTCCAGGGGTAAAGGGTCTAAAGAATGACTTCCGCATTAATATGTTGTGTTGTTATGTCCTTTCCTTTTGTGGGTGCGGTATATGATAAAAAGCTCGCGCACGCACATTATTATGAAAAAGATCTTGGCGTATGCAAAACACGATACGATAAATAACGCCCTGAGCTTACCAAAGGTGGATGAACCCATAATTAGCAGGTATAATACACCTGCGGTAATTCACCAGAGGTGACCCGAGTCTTCGAAGACAGCTTTATGGTGTTCGCATAACGTGTATGTATGCCCAAGACATCAATACAGCACAATTAATACTGGCCAAAATCACAATATCAAAAATAATATTTATAAGACTCGAAAAAAATAAGACCCAAATTATATGTTCACGGTGTCTTTAAAGGCAATAAACTAAAAAAAATAAACCTCAATTAGTAGGTATGTTATTTTCATCACGTTTATTCACCTATTTAAAATTCAGATTTTTATTTCAATAAATCGTCAACCAATACAAGAGAGATTATCAGTAAATATCACATAAACATTGAGGCTATTTTTGTAGGAAACGAACAAATTAAGAAAGGGAATTTTTGAAGATTAAATATATCTTATACAAGGGTGGACTTAAACTAACTGAGAATAGTATTTAAGCGGGTGATAGGGTATCGCAAATATAACCTAAAAATTAATATTATTAATTAAAAATATTAATTATGTATAACAGATACAAGCGAGTAATTCTTTTTTAATTTTCCAATATTAACAGAACAATCTTAAAACATTATTTTACTAATAAAATTATGTATATATATTATACAGAATGAAATAACTGAGAATATTTTATGGGTTATATTATATATATATATATATATATATATATATATATATAGTAGAAAAAGTATATATATATATATATATATATATATATATATATACATTACAATTTCTTTATTATGTATAAGTGCAATGCATATTTGCATATTTGGAAATATACTTAGGTATACAGAGTATATAAATCGTATTACCTACAACTAACATGAGAATGTTATATTTAAATTTGACATGAATTATAGTATTAAATTATAGAAAGTATGGGGAAAAAAATAAAAACCCATTTACAAATATGAAGATTAAAAGAATAAAAAAATACAGTAATACATTAATAAATAAATAATAGTTTGTTTGGGTAAAACCAAATTTGTGTTGAGTGGATTGTTAGAAATTTAAGTCCATTGATAAAATGAAAATCTCTAATATGTGGTTGGTATGTATGTATATAATACATATGTTATTTCATTTCTACTCAGAATCAAGCGTATGTTGCAAAGAGGTTGTCTCTCTGGAATAGGCTATTTTCTTTTGGATGAGGTCGTCTTTTCTGCGGCGCATAGTTTATGGCATGTCCGAATGGAGATGTCTCATAGAAGAGAATCGTTTTCAGTGGTCGGCCATCGAATAAACGTCTCCGGTACATATAAAGTCTCGGATTCATTACTCCGTGCGTGTAATGTATACAGGGAAACATCGATGAGGAGATATTCTGGCCAGGATATGTCCGCTCTGAATGCGGTTTCTTTCCGTGGCAGGCCCTTTCATGCAATGATACCTATTCACAGATTCCTTTTAGAGAAACACGCTGATATTCTATGCTCACTGTTCTCTAAAGGTACTGACTGACCGACCACTATACTACACTACTATTACTACTCGGTAAAAGGGTTGCCAAGGAGTACAAGGCTAAACCTTTAAGCTGACCACGCGCTACGAAATAGACGCGTCTCTAGAGAATATGCATACACAACACTACATATTATATTATCTTCAAAATATTATAACATCACTCATTTGGTTACAACAATAATACACGTAGTTTTTCATTTAACAATCTATTTTTTAGTCGGTCACCTTCGTTGCTCAAGATCGTGACTTTCAATGTGTATCTATTATTGGAAGTTTTGCTTAAAATAATATTGATAGTCTTATTGGAATTCATCATAGACAAATAAGCAAAAAATATATCGACTGTAAACGAAGATCACTTAAGTGGGTTGCAAATAGATCATCTTCCTCGGAATAATAATTTAATTTAATAATAATAATTAAAACCCCTCATGGGAAGGTTTTTACATATATTAAATTTTTTATACAGCAACATTCATTGTCATTATATAATCTTAAATACAACTAGTTACACAGGTCACCGATAGGGTGACTCTGTCTGATTTAACAATCCCTCAGTATTTACCCTAAAATCCAGGAAATCAGAGTAAAATTGTATCATAACTATCGATCAGGATTTTATTAATATTATCCTCAAATCCCAGAGATAATAACAGATAATTTTTTTAATTTTTAATTTCAGGAAAATATATGAGTAGGCCATTATCAAAGACAACTTAAGACCATTTTTTTCGAAGTGATATTTAGTTGTACATTAATCTCGTAAAAAAATCAGCTCAAACCTTATTATCAGAATCGACTCTTTTGTTCGTAATATTAGCATTAAAATAAAAAATATTTTTTGTGGTTAAGAGTCGTCTTTGATACTAAGCAACTAATATGTTTAAGAGACTTGTTCAAGTGGGATTTATTTGCCTTGAAAACTTAT